>WBMV01000298.1:2915631-3195643 GCA_013396655.1 Campylorhamphus procurvoides | reverse complement strand
GGCCAATTTCAACCGGTTACAGCTTGTTCATTTCAGTGATCACACCAGAATTACTCATGTGGCCCTGGTTGTTTAAATAGAAGATGTAAGGGGCTAGTCTGGTGAGACCTTATATGACCCCAAAGAACCTCATCTCAATAAAGAGACATTAATGGCTTATATTAATTTAACCGATTTTAGTGCTTGCATCAGTGTTCAAAACTGAGTTGTAATATGGCATTCAACAGAGAAAACAGTTTCATGTGGAATCATGCATACAGGGTCACAAGCAAATCACTCAAAATATTTTTATCCACTATTAATGCAAATAGTTACTAATTACCAAGGTCAGAACAGAAGGTAATGTCTTGTTTAGCAAAGAGAGATTTTCAACTCCAGAAAGAGGAAAAATGTTTATTCTGCTTTGGAAGAAACTCCAGATTATCACTCAGAAAAGGAGAAATAAAATTTCCTCTTGAAAGGAAGATGATATCTGTCCAGACCTGACAAAGGACTTCAAGGGGAATATTAGCTAATGAGCTCAGTTAGTATGGAGCCCTCACTCATAAATGCAATTTGAAACATGAGGTGAATGAAAAAAAAAGAAAAAAAAAAAAAGAGCTTCTGGCAGCCATCTCATCAGAGGGAGCCTACAACAGACCAGCTGAATAGGGAAGATAGAGAGAAACATCTTTTTAATTTAGTTTTATTATAAGTAGAATCAACTCTGTCATTTTTAAACATTTGTGATTGTTGTGTATTTAAGTGATGTAAAATGCAAAAAAATTATTGAACTTGACTTGAGTAAGGATTGATTTTGAGGTAGCTGGAAAATGGCAAGGCACCTTGTTACTATGAATATTGATGGTGATGCAATTCTATAAGGTTTGGTTCCAGTATTCCCCAGCAAGTTTCCCAACTTCCAGTCATCTGTCCTATAAAGTACTCAAAGCAGAGTACAGGAGCATTCCTGAAAGCTGGCAAAGCTGAATGGAGAGCTAAATAGTTGGAGAGGAGGAACCGTTTTCCATTCCCTGAATGGCTCAAGATATGGAGAAGGCAGCATACTTGAACTCCAGGGACAATAATCTGTCTGAAGACATTAACAAGGCCGAGGCAGAGTCACAAGCACTGACTTTAAGGATCCAAGCTGTTGCCACCATTTCCAGCACAGCCTGGACCCATGTCCTAAAATGCAAGATATATCAACCATTTTCTGTTCTTCTGCCAGGTTTAACTATTGTATTCCTGCGAACACACTGACTATGTAAATCTAGTAGAATATTTTAAAACTACTTACAGCATCAGAATTTTAACAAGCAACTAAGACTAATTTTGGGTTTCTCTCAGTAGGATTATAAAGGTTTTTAAATACTACTTAAGTTTGAATTGTTTTCACAAATTCCAAACCTGAATTATTCTAGACAACCAGCAATCATCTGCCTGGCTTCTTTTCAAACTACACTCCACACGGGCCCCATTATCTCTGCACACTGGAATGAGCAAAGCTTCTCTTGAACTTTCACAACATACAGTTCTGCTTCAGAGAAACCAGAACAGACTGCCTTTTTTTGTGTACTTGTTTGTTTTCTGTAATGTCATTGTAGACGTGAGGAATTGGTAGTGTCAGGTGACCTACTGAGTTGAAATGGATTTGGATCCACACAATTGTTCTTGGGATCAAACAAAATCTCATGGTTGGGGTGTGCTCTCCCTACTTAGGAAAAATATGCTATTTTGGGTTGATCACTGCAAATTTAATTCCATGGTTAATGAAGGATGAGGTTCTTATGGATTATTACAGTTCTTTCATAGCTACTACAGCCCAAATACTTTTTCCCTTTTGTGGAAAATAGTGTTTTACTGACTCCAAAGACAGGTTTATTTTAAGTTTGCTGGTATGGGCAACAACCATAATTTGTATTTGATGCACATGAATGATGTTCACAATTGTTTTAAAGTAGTGGTGCAAAAGTCTTCTCTATTACTTGTTAGGAAAATCTGCATTACCGCTTTCCTTTAACACTCTTATTATCATGTGTCATCTCAAAGTAGTCAAAAGTTCTTCACAGAAAGAGTTATTTGGAATTGGAATGGCCTGCCCAGTGTGGTGATGGAGTCACTGGCCCTGGAGGTGTTCAAGGAAAGACTGGATATGGCACTTAGTGCCACGGTCTAGTTGACAAGGTGATGTTAGGTCATAAGTTGGACTCGATGATCTCAGAGATCTTTTCCAACTTAATTGATTCTGTGATTCTGTGAAAATGGAATTGGCTGCAGCCCAGCAAGAGTTAGTGTAAAATCATGCTGAAGCTTCTGCAACTGTCAGAAATCTTCTTGCTCTCCCTATTATAATATCACCTCCCTTTTCAAAAGCTCTGATGTCAGCTCTTAGTTCATCAGATAAGAATTGAACTGCAGACTTCTTCAAGAGTTATGAACCCTAATTTTGACTTCATAAGGAACAGCTGTTTGGTAAGTTGAAAAAACGCTGTGCAAGTAGTAAAGGATCTTCGTCTACCATCTCAAAAATCTATCAGGCACTTTCTTGTGTAATTGCTCCAAAACTTCCCTGGCTGCTCCTAATATTGCCTGAACAAAGACAATGCTGAAGATAAAACAGAGCTGAAAATGATAGCAAGCCAAGAAAGGAGGGTCAACCAAAATAGAAATGCCACTACGCCAGCTCATTTTTCATAAATTGCGATAAAGACTGGCTTTACCAGGAGCTAATAGTGACTCAAACAGCATATGTCCACAAAGCTAGGATGGCTTAACATTTCCTATTTGTCTGACAAGAGGTACTATTGACTAATGCAAATAATCTGTATGCTGCTGACAAAGCATTAGACCAGCATTGACCGGTAGGATACTGCAAAAGCAATATTATGTCATTAAAAAGGAGTTAATCAAAGCTTCACATGATACAAGAAAAAACTTTACAAGAAAATTTTTAGGATAGAAGATTGCAAAACTCTATTTATGATTTTATGCTCATGAGCTACCCAAAATCATAGGTTTATGAAACAGTAGTTCTGGTGTCCATAACGACTTAAGAATGTGGGTTTTTTTCTGTCCCTGGCCTAATTCTTGCCTTTTTCACCTGAGTGCTTCTTGATTTTTAAGAAGTTACATTTTTAACTGGTTTATCCCAATCCTAAAAGTAATAGTACTTGTCATGCTGTTATGGAGGAGCAAGAGTGAGCCAACTGGCTGGGAGAAGACATGTGCTTAAACTGACATTGCTATCAAAACTGCCCTAACAGGAAAATATATATGAATTCGGAAAATTAAAAAGAGATTTCATCTCAAATAAATTCCCATGTTTTTGTTAGCAAGTCCTGAGGATAGGACTTGTCAATGACTTCATTTCAGTTCTGGGGAACTGTTTGAAGTGCCCTGGCATAGTTAGACAGTCTGCTATCTGTGAGTCACCTACAAGCAAAACTGTAATCATCTGTTTTTAAATGTAGTGTTGTGTTTGTGGTGCCTTTGCCTGTTCCTTTAAGGTCTGATAAATGTAACAGTGTTTTCAGGAAACCCACAGAAACACACACATTTCCAGGAAACAGCGATCCAAAGAAAACCAGAAATGTTTACTTGTGTCCCCAAGATCATGTCATGGTCCACTCTTTCCTCAAACCATGTGAGTCTTTCTGCAAGGCTGCTCCTCCTGCACAGGTTCTCCAAGTGGCACATGCCAGGAGAGGATCCTTCATCCTCATCAGGCTACAGGGAATGATAAAAACTGTCTCAAAACCATAACAGATGATTTCCATGCAACTAAAGATTACTGATACACTGATGTCATTGTACTGACCTGCATGTCCCACCTTGCTCTTCAAAATGCATCTCATAAGGATTTCTCTCCTTACCCTCAGACAGATGATGTGCATGCTATGTCTGTAGGGCATACATTTTGTATTTGTTTTCAGTTCTAACATTATTCCATGGCAAAGTAACAATTAACATCAAATATTTAATAACAGTCTTTCACAGTTGGCCAATTCAGCAATGAAAAAGATGGTAGAAAAACAGGTCAGCAACAATTTCTCTACATAGCAGATATTTGTATGGAAATAGGCATATGGTGACTGGCTTATCTTCTGCTCAAAGCAACGGTTTCTTCCTGTATACAGGCACTTAATATACAGGCAGTCCATTCCCTTTGCTTTATTGAGACCTCAACTACAGAGTGAATCAAGACCTAAACTACTTTCCTCCAGAGTTCTGAGAAATAAGAGGAAGGAGCAAACAGAGAAGCAGTGACAGAGACCTCACAGAAAGCAGTGATGCTGCTGGAAAAGGAACTGGCTGTATTTACTGTGTTTACTTAGTATTTACTGTAAGGATGACTGGGCAGTGCCCAGGAAAAAGGAAAAAGAGCAACTGAAGTGGAGAAAAAAAGTAAGGTTCTAGCATTTTTGCTTTCTAAATATTTGAAATGCAAGGAGTCACAGGAGAAAGGGCAATACAAATCCAAATAAAAATTCCTAAAAGACCAAGAATTACCTTAGATGTTTATGTTTAATGTGAATAAAGTCCATTTAACCCTCTAATTGCCTAAACCCTCAAGTATACTCTTTTCCTTTACATATTCTCCAGAGTTCTACTTTTTGGACCTTCTACTCTGAGTGTTTACTCCACACCTGTAACTGACATGGCTATGGACAGAAGGTGGCTTTCTGTACAAGCCATGGAGGGTGCTGGGTCAAGCCCTCACAACACACATTCAACCACTTCTTTTTGAAACCTGTGAGTTCCAGGAGCTGCTTGGACTCACCCAATAAATGAGAGGCCCCACTTAAAAGACCTCTGCAGCTGAGAGAATTAAAGCCTCTTATCCAGCTGTATCCTAACAACCAGCTCTGCGGACATGGGAAAACTCTGCTTCTTGCTCTTTTTCTATTTAATGACTGAGTGAGGCTCAAGTCTGAAAGAAAGATCTGCAACTAGTTCATTATCAGGGATAAGCAATAATTCCCCCAGTTCCAGCTCCATAATAAAACTGAACATTGTGTATCAATGAGAGGCACTTCAGGCACTTTCCCTGATCATGGGAAGACTCTGCACCATTGACCCCAACTGCATGTAGGTACCTGCTTCATGCTTAGGCTCAGACTTTTGTACATGTATCTCCTGTCCTGCAGGTGATTTCATCACCAGGGTGTTTCCACAGCTGACCACTGAGTCAGAGAGGAACAGACAAACATATATTTCAGTGTAAATAGATAAGTTTCTGGCAACTCTCAGAAGAGGTACCACTGTTTCACAAATTATTTAAGGAGTGATACTCAAGTTTCAAAGTTGTCGCATTGCTGCACAGAGCAGAGAGGGGAGGCTATGTGAACATGCAGTGGAAGTATAAACACAGACACCACAATGCAATCCCAGACTAAGGCTGCTGTCTGCTAAAAAGAATTATAGGGGACATGAGATGAATTTATCATCTTAAATGGGATTTATCATCTTAATTTTACAGCACACTAATCTGTCTGTCAGTCTTCCATACAGAACTAGCTTGTGTGCTGTCAGCCCAGACTGTGGGCATGACCAGGATGTGACAGTATTGTTCTGTATTCAACCTTCTTTATACTCATTTAATTTTATTCATTTCTGTCATATCCCCTTCATCCAGTGTCCTTTTTTTTACAAGCTCAAGAATCCTAAACCCATCTGATCTTCTCTCACAGGGAAATGATTTCACACATTTGTCCTTCATAAACCTGTATTCCATGAAGATTTTCTAGTTCTAATACTTTCTTTTAAAGAATGATGACAAAGACATGCAATATTCAGGTAGCGGAAGGAGTTATGGATTTGTACCTTAGCTGCTACTGTAATGATACTTTTTTGTTTTGTTCTCCAATCTGATTCTGTAATCGAATTTATCTTTTGACTGACATTGAGTAACAAGTTCATCCTTACAGTGTTCACAATACTGTCTGTAATGGTGACTTCCTGAGTAATAATACTACCCTTTGAGCTCACAGCTGCCAGTTCGCATAGCAGGGATTATTTCTGCCATTGTCACTAATTTGTGTTTATCAACACTGAATAGCATCAGACGTTGGCTTACCCCAGCATCCTCTGCAGAGAGAAGTTCCTGCAGCACTTTTTGGTAACTCTGGTTTTGAATATAATAGTTCTGTAAGATCAGAAAACATCCCTGTCCAGTCCCTTTCCAGACCACCAATGAATGTGCTGAACAGCAAAGTCATCCTACTTCCATTGTAAAATCTCTTACTGTTCCTATGTTTTCTTCTCTATTTTTCATCAATGTTAATCCATGCATGGAACTTTCTACTTATACTCTGGAATTTTATTTTCTCTAAGTTTTTTGTAACAGACCTATTCACACTCTTCTAGAAATTCTCTGTATCAAACAGTCCACTGTTATCAATATGTTCACTGACTCTTTCAAAGAGCATTACAGACACATGAGGCATGACTGTCTGTTGCAAGAAAATGTTGTTTTTTTACCCACTGCTTCATTTTTACCCATATGTCTCTTAATCCTGTTCTTTATCATAGTTTGCATGAGTTTGCTTAATATAGTAGTAAAACTTACTGCTGTTTCCTATATCTCACCAAAATTTGGGGTTTTTTTAATGGATGCTACATTTGCTAATTGGCATTTCTCTGGTACAGGTGGTATACATGCCTCAAAATACCAATGGAGAGAAAATCCTGTGCTTTCCTAAAGCCACCCTCAGCACTTAAAGTTGTAAGAGATTAACTTCTGGGGAGTTATTTTTAGAATCTAATAAGAGGGTACTTAGATTGAGGCGCTTGATATTCTGTTTGGTCATCTAGTAATAAATCAAGTTTCACGCATTTTTGTCTCATTAGCCTTTCATAAGATGCATCTGCCACACTCCCCAGGCTGTTCAAACCCACAGGTATTCTACCTACTTAAAATATATCATGCAGGCACATAATGGACCATCATGGTTCTGATGCTCTGTCGTGTTTCCATAGAAATGTAGCCTCGAGCTTTATCCAAATAACCATCAAAAGTCACCATTGTTGTCCTGCAAGTTTCCCAGGAAGATACGTCTAAGCAACCCTTCAGATCTGATTTTGCCTGAGACCCACCAGAAGCACAGGAGTATTAAGAAAATCAAAGAAACAAGGCTAGGACTCTGCAAGACAAAGTCTGTTTAGGCAGGGAAAGGTTATAAATGCCCCAGTTTCTTTTGGCCCTTTACAAAAATATCCACTAAATATTTTTCTCTTTAATTGATGCTGTCTGAATAGGAAAAAAGTATCATTTTGTAAAGGCCTAGTAAAATATCACTTGATATGTATTAGTTCCAGTGAAACATAGTACAAATATATTTTTATATCACTATTTATCTTATGTTCTGTGAAAGAGAGGAACGTTACCCTCTGAAAACCAAAAGAATTTAAAATCTCATTTTTGCCTTTTACTCCCTTCAGCATGATAGAGAGACTGCTGGTATTTGTACACTAGAAATTCATTAAAATTTAATTGTTTGGTGAAAACCTGTAAGAGTAATACAAATAAATCTGAAAGAGTTACAGTAGTGGAGGCAGGCTATTAGGCTGACTCGTGGAAGCACTCTGCTCTGATGGTCATATAGTGGACTCTCTGCATCATTTTTCTCTGCTCACATCAGAGACTCTATGTTGACTAAATGCTTTTTCTTACTGTCAAATCTTTTTTACAAATTCATAGTGTACTAAATGAGGGTTTCCAAAGACCCCTCAGTATTGGCCTAACCCAAACCCTCTTCTGTTAAAGTTGACTAGATGCCTTAATGACACTCATGAGGCTAAACAGGAGTACCAAAGAGCTTAACAGAATGGGGATATTGGTCACATACTTCTGGAGAGCAACCAGAGTGTAGGAAAAATGGCTGACTCTTCCTACAGGAATTTCAGTCTAGTGCTTGCATTTATTTTCCTTATTATGTTCTGAGTTGTTTCACATAATGCATAGTTTTACATGATATGTAGTAGAAGGACAGAATACAAATAATTCAAATATTGCCAGTCTCTAGTGACTCACATAAAGTGAAGTGATGTTGCAGGAGTTGCTCTAGGTCTGGCAGCTTTGCAGCCTTGTTAGATGCAGACCCCGAGTCAGATTGTACAACAGAATCATGAGACTCCTCAGTTAAAGAGGAGGAAGAGAAAAAAAACTCTTGTGAATTACCTTTCCCAGATCTCAGTTCTTGTGAAATGGAAGTAGCAGTGGCTGTTGTTTCCATATCAGATGCTTCTAGCCAGGAGCAGAGGGCACATCTCAGCAGTATCACAGTTCAAGGTCACAGGAGGAGCAGAGTCTGCATATAGATACTCCCGAGCTCAGTCTTCCCTCTGGCTCCTCAGTATTTCCCGTCTTTCAGCCACAAACTCATAAAGATTAAAGCAGTTATGTCATACTGGTACTGTGCTATGTCAGAAGTAAAAGAATTGTGAGAGAGAAGAAAGATCTTTGTTCTTCCCAGCAGATTAAGAAAGTTTTGATGGGTTGTATGACTGTAAAGAGATGGATATGTAAATTATTCCCTCACTGCACAACAATAAACAATTAGAGGGATGTTGGGTAGCAAGTTCATCATGCCTTCTCTAATGGGAACAACCACTATTAAGTCTTTAAAGACTTTTATTTTTTTAATACAAAGAAAAAATAGCAGAGGTAAAGGTATGGTAAATGTAAGGTATAAAGTAATTTATTTTAACTGCATTTTTGATATCTTTTCCCTTTCTATATAAGGACAAAAATCCTATGAGGGACAATCCCTTGTAGACTGAAATGATCTTTAGACACCCTCTGTCGAGGGAAGCTTCAGTAATCTGAAGGTGCTGTGGAAATTGCTGCTACTTTTAAAATCATGTCTGCTTCCAATAAGATGAAACAAACAGACAAAAAGTGAAAAAGGAGAAGGAGTGAAGATAATAGGGAAGAGAGCAAGATGTGAAGGGAGAGAATGAAAGAAATAACAGCACAGCAAAATCTGCATCTCTACCATTGTGTGAATTAGCCCATTTCTGCAGAAAAGTCTGGTTGCAGCATCATCTTAGTTGCCTCAGAACCTGACATATAACCTGACATACGCAAGTCAGGTTAGGCCAAAGTTTTATTAGTTTCTCTGATCCCAGGCTCATGAACATGTTGAAAAAGATTCAACTTTGACTAAATAAACTCGACTTATTACATGGCAGAAAAAAATATCTGATAGTCCTATAATGTCAGAGCTTTTGACTCTGTCCCAGGATCATGAGAGATGTGAGGGTCAATGATACCAAAATTTGCTTCTTTCAAACCAAGATACAATCTTAAATTTTCCATTTTCCTCTTCCCCTTTACTTCAGCTTTGGAGATGAAGTGTTGCCCAACTTGTTATACAAAACAGAGGATGCCATTTGGCATCCAAACTGTTCTTTCTAGACCTGACTACATGAGCTATAAGATTCTAACAGGCCATGAAGAGTTCTTCTACACTGGAGATGCAACCAGTACTACCCAATGCAATAAAATAGTAATTCAATAGAACAGTCAAATACAGAGTACTGTGATCTCAACTGAACCAGATTTATTAAGCTGATGCACGATGAAGTGAAACTACTACTGTCAGCAGCTTTTCAGTTCATGATGGGTGACTGACTTCAATTAAAAAATCAAGAGCTTCTACCCATATTGTTAAAGTCCATATGGAAACTCCTTTTGAACACCAGCGAAAGCAAATCTCTCTTCAAGCCTGGTATAATGAAGAAAACATTGATAGGATTTTCAAGATATAACCACCAGTGAAGTATTTCTGTCTGGGATCTCAGACTGCTTTCCTGAGAGTCAAAACCTTGACTGTGTACGTAGATGACTTCTGCTGCCACAGAAAAATTCTTCTCATGTTCACAAAGCTAAGGCACTGCTCATGTATCTCTAAATCCTTACCTGAAGTCATTTTTATTTCAGCAACCAAACACTATAAACAAATTCTAAAATTGCCAAGTTTCATCCTCACATGTTACAAACACCA
This sequence comes from Campylorhamphus procurvoides, assembly GCA_013396655.1. Taxonomy (NCBI): domain Eukaryota; kingdom Metazoa; phylum Chordata; class Aves; order Passeriformes; family Dendrocolaptidae; genus Campylorhamphus; species Campylorhamphus procurvoides. The sequence continues at coordinate 3,185,654 of WBMV01000298.1, read as the reverse complement.
GAGCTAATGAAGAAGTTCATGCTCTAGAGAGATGGAGAGTAATACCTGCACTGGCTACAAAGGTTTCTTTAATGCATAGATTGCCAATCTCTGTGTACTGTCCAGTTTACACACACATAATCACAAGTGTTAAGATATCTCTCCTAGACAGTGCAGAGATGAAAGAGATAACCAAACTGACCTGCTTCAAGTGGTGTAACCTATGAAAATCTGTCCATAAAAACCTGTCAGGGTCCATATTTCAGAGTCCGCCTTTCCACCTCAGTACAAATAAACAGCCACCATTTTCCTGCATGACATCTCTAAAAAGAAGTAAGGAAGAAGGCAAAGGAGAAGAAAATAGTTTCATTTGCCCTCTTCATCCCTGCTGTTCATAATGCATTTTGTCCATGCCATGAAGATGAACAAGGACAAGATACCAGGTAATCTGACTGGGTCCACAAGATACTCTGCTTCCAGGAGAGATAGAGGCTGGCTGCCGAGTGCTGAAAGGTAGAAATACTGCCAGAATGAATGCAGCCTCAGTTCGAGCTATAACTGTATCTGTGTTGTGAGGGTGAATTCCTACATTGCCTGAAGCCCTACCTTTCTAAGGAGATTTCAGCATGGTGACCTATGGAAAGCAGGAACTGAGATGAGGACCTGCACCCTTTTGCTGTGTGTTCTAAAAGGCTACTTCTCAGCTCTTACCTCAACAATGCAGCTCTGTACAGCGGGCCACTTTGCATAAATGCAGTCACTACCATGAACCATCATCAAAGAAAGGAGAATAAGTGTATTGCAACATTTTTTCTTGCAGCCAGCTGAAGTGAGTTAGTAAGGTCAACAGGAAACAGTAAATGAGCTTTTAATGAGTGCTACATCTCCTGCTTTTGAGAGGAAATTTTTGTTTGAGAGAAGTAAAACCAATAGCACCACAGAGGGAAGAAAACCAAATGTTTCCGCGATCTTGAGTGAAATCTCTGCTGTCTGAACAAATGAGCACTGTAAGAGACCAGACATCATTGGTATGCAGATAGTTTGAGAATGGAAAAGAATTACAAAACTTATCATGCTCCAAAGTCATCTATAGAAAGCATGAAATGCTCAGGGGGAGAAACTGAAGTCGACCTGAGTCTAAGAGAGCTCAAATGATGCAAGACTTTGGAAAATAATCCTTGTCTCATTGATTAGCTTGACAGTACAAAGTCTGAAATAAATTGCTTAGTTAAGAGAAGAAACAGGAATACCTGAAAGAGAAGAACTGATTAAATGGAGAAGTAAATCTCTGAACTAGATTTGTGATGGATTAATTTCCTTGTTTTACATGGAAAAGTCTCTGTAGAGTCAAATGTGTCAGCTTAGAAAACAGAATAGCTTAGAAAATAGGGTAACTTAGAAAATTGGGTGTTTCCTACTGTTGTGGGTTTATCTGGTTAGGGTTTTGGGTTTTTTTTATATAAGAGGAAGGGTCAAACCACGACACCTACACCTAAGCTTAAATAAAATAGTAAAAGGAAGATGATTTTGTATTTTGTTTGTAAAACGAAGTTTCAAATCTAGAAAAGAACCACAAAAAATCTTCGGAGCAAGAAGACCAGACGCAAGACTTCAAAAAAGTCAGACATAACCAAAATTGTCCTGGTTTAGAAGTTTTTATGGTGCCTATCTTCATCAACCACGAAGACTGGATTAGCCATTGCAAGGTAGCTGCAGAGCCACTTGTGGAGTAAGATCTTGGTTTTCTGACTGATTTTTCTTTCCCTTGGAGAAAAAAAAAATAAAAGGGGGGGGGGGCAAGGGGGGGGNNNNGGGGGGCAAAGGGGCGAGAAAAAAGAGGGGGAAAGTTTAGCTTCGGTATCAAAGATGATCTAAATATTGTAAATTGCATTTTCTGGCAAGAAGCCAGTAGAAAAATTGTAATCTCTTTTGAATAGATGCTGTAACAAGCACCAAGATTTTGAAAATCTGAATTTGAACTGAAAAAACCATAGATTTGCTAGTATTACAGTCATAAGAAAATGACTGTATATCTTTTGACTGTCCAGCTGATCAAAACCAGATCACAGCTTTTGATGTTACCTTTATATCTACTGGGTTTTTTCACCTAAAGTCCACTAATGCTCACTACCCCCAGCGTTTGAGGACAGCTCCTTGCTTTAGTGGGTAACTGTAGGGGTTTATTAATAAATGGGTTGTATCTCCTGAACCAGTTAAGTCAAATCTGCAGCTACAAGGCTTGAAGTTGATATAAATTTAACCCACCAAATTTCTCTTAGCCTGCATTGTCATCTCTGTTGCTTTCTGCCACTATCTTAGCATTAAAAAACTTACTCCCAAGGATCACTGGACTAGAAAAACTTGACTGACTTTCTAATCAGTTTCTAAATTTCTTATTGATATTTTATAGTTCTGTTTCTCAGAAGCCATTCTGGTTCTTTATGTGTTCTTGGCTTGGTCCTTTAGCCCAAATATAATTCCACCATTTCAAACCATTACAAATGGCTTTATACATTTCTACAACACAGGACTTCATTTGTCCTGCTTTGCAAATGGAGTCAAAGATTGCATCCTACTTTGCCTAGAGTAGTCTCTGTCTATTGCTGACATTCAAATCTCAGGAACTGGATTATGTAGAAAGTGACTCACACCAGCAAGGCTGGTCCAGGACAGCTGGATGTCAAGTGACCTGATCAGAGCACTACCTTCACCTGCCTTCAGGACACCCAGAAGTCTTGAATAAATGGCCATGGCCCAAGTGCCCAGAATGTAATGGTTATCCACACTCTGTGCTCACAGCATGTCTGACCTGTTTTCGGTGCCACCAAAGCAGAACTCTGTACCTGCTCCAAAGTCACAGCAAACAGTTGCATGGCTGGGAGTGTTTCAGTCCTTTTACATAAGTTTCAGCTTCTTACATTTGGGAAAGCAGGAAAGGAAGAAGAAAGAGACAAAGCAGAGGAATAGAAAAAAAATCATATTTTTTATACTTTTTTACTTGCTACTTAATGGAGAATAAAATAATAATTGATATATATATATATATAACACATTTAAGGACATCTCCAATTTATGACAGTCAGTATATTTCACACTGTATGTTTTAGTTCAAGTTAAAATCGAATGCCAGATATGGATCTTTTCCTGAAGTTCAGTTTGACAGAGAATTTCACTTGCAGCATGGGATACGCCTTCCAAGATCATCTGAACATATTAGCTCCTGCCATTTAAGTCTCCAGGCTTTGGTCTTGCTTTTCCTGTAGTACACACTATAGTCTGATGAGGACTGAAATGCTTTAATTCAAGTCAATGAAGCTGGTATAGAGTATCTGGGTGAAATTTAATTGCCTGTAAAATGCAGGTCAGTTTAGATGATTTAATGGTCCCTTCTGGTCTTAAACTACACAATATCTGTCAAACAAACCATTTGAATATTGCAGTGTCTAATAATCACAAAGATAACTAGAGCTTTTGTAAATGCCCTCTAATTAAAAGGGTACCATTTAAATTCTGTGCACAAGCTCTAATTAGCTATTTTAATAATTCTCCTAAATGTGATAAGTGGTTTATACAACCTGGAGTTTTACAGTTACTGGTATAGCAGAGCCCAGATCTGTACCAAGTCTCTAGTCCTGCAATGCTGAAGCCACATCTGTCAGAGCACTATAATGTTTTCCAGTGCTCAAAAACTCAGATGTTGTCCCAGGGATTATCTGGGTGGGCAGCAGCTGTCCCATGCCAAATTTGCACTGAGAACTATATTAAGAAAACTAACTGTAGGAATGACTGCACAAGCCTGTGTTCCCTGCTCTGTTTACTTCTAAGAACATATTTTTTTGAAACTTACATGTGATTTGTATTAATATACTGGGAGTTTCACAGGTGCTGGCAGGAACAGGGAGCAAGAAGGAAGAATGACTAAGAAACAAAGTACTGCTCAGTAAACTCTAGGAAGCTGTTGAGACAGTGGCTTTTGTGTCATTAGTTTATGATTTTTGCCTTTATAAACTTATATTCAAAGTCAGGGAGCACAGCTTCATCTGGGGGGAGTTTTTTTCCACTCAGATGAGGGTAACACCCAGCATTTCACTGAGGGCTCTGGTGAGGCCAAACCTACCAGAGGTTCCAGCAGAGTAAGGTGGGTACATGAGTAAGATGGACATAGCTTTTAACTACTGTATGTTTCTACAGAATACTTTGCTTCAGCTGCTAAATTAGCATATGTAAAGAAATATTTTTGATCAGTGCACGACTCTGGTCAAAAGCTTCTTGTAGGAGAGAAACGCGAATTCCTGAACCCTGCCAACCTACTAGTTGTGTGCCAAAGAGTGTGCAACTTTGGATCAGGGCTGACATTCTCAGAGTGATGGTGACATACTCGTAACTGTTGCACTGGAATAAGGTACTCTATCTTTTTCAGTGTCTGCTTTCTGTGTGTCTTGTAGTTCAGTAATGCTGTTCAACCACCTGTGACACAGTTTGGTCCAACAGCAATATTTAGCTAATGAGGTATTTTCCTTACTGAGGTAACTCTAAAAGTAAATTTAGCAGCACCAAGGTATAGACCAAGATATTTTGATGCCCAACTGACAACATGTTTAGGTCATAAAACACTCCCTAATATCTACTGCTGTGCAATTACAAAAAATTATTCCTAAAGGCTTACTGAATCTATTTTTTTCTGCTCACAATATATGTGAAAAAACATGCAATATATAGTAATGAAGTAAATAAGGATATAATTAATTGCATCTAATGCTAAGCATCAGAAGTATATTTTTAGCTCCTATAAGTTGTCCAAGTAATTTTATAGTCAGTCTAGATGGCAATTCTAGAGTGGAAGTTTTCTTTTCAAATAGCTACAATCAGGTGAGACGAATTGTTCTCTTCCTCTGCTGAATTATTTATGTGAGTCATTTCTAGCCTTTGTAAGATGCCATAGACTACTTACCATATAGTGCTCTATATATGTGATGTGTTGTCCTATATCCCAGAGTAGTTTCAATCCTTTTAAGGAAAGGGAAATGGAAAAGTGTTCAGTGCAATTTTCACCTTCCAATCTTTTGCAGGGATTTACGTTAGAAATTACATTACACTACAGTGAATGTTTTCTTTCTTAGTTCAGAATAGCTGACTTCCTTCATAAGCACGGGACAAATACGACCAAAACAAAGTTTATCGGGTATTCAACAGAAATTGCACACAGTTTTCTGTTGTCACATTAATGTTATCTAGGTAGAGGGGCTCTTGTGCACCAGTCTGTTTGCAAAACTTATAGCCAGACCTTGGGTGGTACCTGCCTTCTGAAATAGCTGCATGAAGGCAGCTGTATTTATGTCTTCAGCATCACGTGGAGCCCTCTGAAACCACATGGGAAAAGATGTCTTGTGCAAGTTAAGCACACTGGGCTGCAGCTTTGAAAGATTTTTCTGCAAACCAATTCTTCTGGGATTGCAGATTTCATTACCTAGGTCTTCAGAGTGTGCCAGAAAGATTGGTAACTTTAGTGTCAGTTCATGGGTGCTGAGGCCAATGTTGCAGTTGATCTAAACATGAAAATATGTCACTCTGTTCATAATAGCTTTCCCTCTATTATCAGCTGAAGTATTTCTGAAATAACTTCTTTGTGCTGCTCAAGTTATTTGTCTTCTTGTTCCAGGACCTTAGAAAGGTTTGCAAATAACAACCCAGCAAGTTTCATTATAAATTTAAAGTCAAATATTTGTTTGTGTGAAAATCTGTGATACCAACAAGTAGAAACAAACAGTCATTTCAGATACAAATATTCTGATATATGTTTTTGAAATACCTTTTTTTGTGTCTGCAGTAATAATAGCACTGGTTCATTAAATGGGGAGAATGCTCTATTCATATGCTCTTTAGTATTCAAAACAAGATTTACAACCTATTACCATCAGCAAGTATCTTTTTAAAGTATACCAAAATAAATTTTTATTATTAATTTTCATAATTAATTATTTCCATGAAGGAAAGTCCTTGAAAAAAATAAATTCCTTGCCCTTTGAAATGACTATGCTGCAGCTGATTCACTAATAGTTTCTGTGTGTTAATTAAATTAATCATTCTGCCTATATCAATGCTTCATATTTATTTTATCCAAAACTTTAATCCAGTTTTGATTATATACATACCTGTGGGAAAATAAGCTATTCCTATCTTCAGAGCTGCATATCTTTAAAAAGAAGAAACTTTTATATTCTACTTTAAAATATGTAAATAACAGTCTCCTGATAGGAAATCTAGCTATTGTATTTCAGGTTTAAGCTTTTCTGCTAAAAAGCAAGGCTTAAAATGATTGAAATTAAAGGAAAATTTAAAACACCCAAGAATAGCTAGATTTTAATATAATAATTCAAAAGCATATTAATTTCAGAAGAATTGAGGTGTTGCAGGCCTGCAAAAGGAAAAGAAGGGACGGACCACTCTGCGAAGGGTGTGATGCAAAATGGCCGTTTATTAAGATGACAACCCGGCTTTTATAGGAAGGAGTAGGGAAGGTTCTGGAAAGGGGGTGGATCCTAGGGAGGAGTTAGGGCAGGCCTACATCAACTGAGGGAAAAAGGGAAGGGCGATTCCTATCATGGGCAGGTCAGGGAAGAGTAGGGGAGTGGCCAGCCATAGATGGAACAAGGGGGAGTGCCGTTGTCATGGGCACCGGCTGGCCAATAGGGGAAGACCCCCAAGCCCGGGAACAAACAGCCAATGAGAAGGGGGTAACTGGGGAAACTGGGGTACAACTGATCAACAGCAACACTCGCAATTATGACCAATTCAATCCTATTCTAGTACATCAATAAATTTCTATCTAATTAACTTTAGAGTTCTCTTCAAATGTGCTTCTTTGTCTTCTGAGGTGATTTCTTCTGGGTTCTCGCATACTCCAATATCGAGGATTTATTATTTTTCAAATAATTGATGAAGATGGGGGTTAGATAACAAAAAATAAATACTGGTTTTTTTCACTTTTTAAAAATTTGTCTTAGCATCTTAAATGCACTTCTTAACCATGGAAATGGTTTGTTGTAGAAATCCCTCAGACAACAGCAGAAATTAACAACTGCTGAATGTGAGCTAAAACACGCACCATGAAATTTCTGTTCCTGCAATTGCTTGTGTTCATACATTTGTCACAAGTTTGGGATGCTGCTTTAGTGGCAGTGCTAGGAAGCATGAGGAGGTTTTGAAATTTAAGAAACATAAAAATAGGTTTTAAAGTCAAGAGGAAAAAAGTTGAAAATATTTTCTTGTAGTAAGCATGGACTTTCTTTTAAATTCCAGAAATGGTTTTATATTACTGTCTCTTGAGAAAGCAACCTTTCAAAATCGGCCTTGAAAACATTATTACGGTTGTCACATCCCAAGGTAAATAACAGGCTTGTTGGCTGTATCATCTTGGAAAGCAAGTTTTATTTGCTTGTGCAGCCAGAACTCCCAGTCCTTACATTATTTAGAGAATTCTTCCAAATGAAGATAATTCTTATAACAATCTTGTGGTTGCAAGGAAGTGGATAGGGCATGAAGAGAAGTGGGAGCAAAGGCTTCCAAACAAGATGGCAGTGAATGAATTGGCAAGAAGAGAAATAATGCTAAGATGACAGTCAAGAAAATGCCAAGTAATTAAAAGAATGATAATATGATGCAAAAGTTCTGCCTTTTTCTTTTCAATCTCAAGTAGCTGAAAGTACCATAATTTTTATCTGAAGGAGGAAATCTCAAATTAGAAAATTATATTTATATATATGTAAGTTATGGAAACTGAATATTACTTCTCTATGAAATGCCTTAAGTACTCAAGGGAGAAATAGATGCTGCCTGGACAAATAAATGGTTCATAAATACTTTATCATGCACTAAAACCAAACAGCACAGGAAAAGGTGTTTCTTGCTTTTGAGTCAGAAGAGAACAAATTTCCTCCTGTAGGAATAATATGACATCCTCTTATTCCACTGGAGTACTCTAACTGCCTTCAGGGAGTGAGACACCAGTGATATTCTGTCCCATGGCACTCATTGTTTTATAAAAACAATGTTGGAATCTGGTTTCTCACTCCCAGAGTCTACATTTGTTCTAATACCTTCCCTGGATGTGCAAATTTTTTTCAAAAGAAAGTACTCTCCAAATGTTACATCCCTAACATAAACAAAAGAATACAAAACAAAACATTCCTTTTTGAAAAGAAGAAAAAATAAAAAAATGGTATCTAGCTCTACCTTGTGTCTCAGTCAATGTTCTTTTGTTGCTGGTGGGAAATAAATACAAAGACTCTTGAAAAAAAAAATTGGGAAACTAAGGAAAGGCAACAGATCTTACCCAGGAGGCCCTTGCGCATGGTTCGAAGGTTAACATTTAACAACTCCTTACCCTCAAGCTCAGGGAAGCCAGACTCTTTCATAACCTCAGATCATAAGTGCCATTGAAATTACTTGTCTTGTATCTCCTACACAGGTGGCTGGGAGTTTACAACCCACTTTTCTTCTACCTTACAGAAACATCTCATTGAACCTCAGCCACTGTCTTTGTGCAGTTACCTTATAAGCCACAAAGTCTAACCAGGTGAAAAGGTTCTTCCCCTAGAAGTTTGGAAGCGAAAAGGAGATCCCTAAAAAAAATCTCAAAAGGCACAAGTGAAACAGAAGAAAGAGGAAAATTATAATAAAACCAAGTATATGCTCAGCGCAAATGAAGTCTTTGCATAGTGCTGTCTACTTTGTGAAGAATTCTTGATTTTGCTTTCTCACTGACTAGTGTTGTGAAAGATATGTCAATAATCAATGCTGACAGTTGCTTTGCACTAAGGAGCTGAATGAAGTTCAGCTTGCTTGACGAATTTATTATCAGTGAGTTGCACCAAACTTCAGTGTTGCCTTTTTATTTGCCATTTATTCTCACCATTAAATACCAGTTCAGCACTGCCTTGGTCAGCTGCATGGCCAGCCACCTGAACCTATCATTCCTATGATAAAGCATCTGCCAAGCATAAAAGAAAGGGTTTGCTTTGGTCCTGTTCTAATTTTAATTACACCACCAAAACCTTGATAACCAAGCTTATTAGGAACCTACTTGCCCACCAGGGAAAGTTTTCACCTGAATTTAATAAAAACATACAATGCACTTCAGATTTTTATGTTTTCAGTTTTAAAGTACAAAGGGATGAGTGTTTTTCTTTCCCTTTTAAAGGATGCACTCCAATTTATTACCATAAAACAGAGGTGGCTGAACAAAATTGAATAGTTTTATAAGCACAATATAGCATTTTGTTGCTCTAAGTGTTCTGGTAAACATGAAGAAATATGGGTGGTTATGTTAAGAAAAAAACAGTAAGGCTCAAATCACACATCTTGAATATGGAACTATAAAATAAAAATACATTTCATTTGAGTGAGTGTGAATTTGACTTCCAAACAATGATGTTCTCAAGGGTAATGACTTTAGCATAATGCAGTTTTCACTTTCAAAAATATCAGACAAAGGTCACTCATAAGACAACTATTTTATTGGGATGAAACACTTTCACATAATATGTTTCGAGATTACTTTCCGATAGCTTTTGCAGTCATCGTAGCTTTTTACTGTTAGCAAAGTTTTCATATTTACAGCTTGCTAGGGGAGACCTTGCTGCTCTCTACAACTACCTGAAAGGAAGGTGCACTGAGGTGAGGGTCAGCCTCTTCTCCCAAGCAACAAGAGACAGGACAAGACGAAGTGGTCTCAAGTTGCACCATGGGAGGATTACATTGGATATTGGGAAAAATTTCTTCATGGAAAATGTTATGAAGCACCGGGACAGGCTTTTAGGGAAGTGGTGGAGTCATCACCCCTGGAGATATTAAAAGATGTGCAGATATGGCACTTAGGAACATGAATCAGTGGTGGACTTGGCAGTGCTGGCCAATGGTTGCATTTCATCTTAGAGGTCTTTTCCAACTGCAATGATTCTGATTCTAGGTATCAAGTATGCACAGGAGCTCAAATCTGAGTGGTTAGAGGTGGCACCTAATGTCAAAAACAAATGTCTGTAGATGTTCCCCACTCCTCTTTTCGAACATGCAGAGAAACCTGTGACTTCTGTAGCATCATGTTAAAGAGCAGCAGAATTGTTGTGTTAGGTCAGATAACTGAAGAAAGCTGATTAACACGTTGCTTCATTTTTTATTGTGGTAATTTTTAATTGAATTAAATATGCCAATAAAATTAGTTAGTATAGATTTTTCTGTGAAATTCTATAAATTTTAAGTTTGCTTATTTAAGTTCCAAGTTCCTTCAGAAATATTTTATCAGAAGATCATTTTATGTGGCAATGATTGAAGGACAGTTAGGTATTTGCAGTGGAAAATTAATAAATATATTTCATGAAATACAGTCAGTCAGAGGACCAAATTTTGGAATATACTTCCCATGACAATGTTAAGTGGAGCATCTTAAGTTTCAGAACGATTTTATCAGGCTATTTTGCAAACAAAACTAGGTAACCCTGCTTTGGCAATCTCTTGAGTCTATGTTAGTTCTGTTTTGCACTGTGAAAGGAGTGTAATGTAATTTTTTAAAAAATGAGCATATAGCTTTGACAGCACAGTTTTGCTTGAGGATGTGAATTTGACAGCAGATCCCTTGGCTTGCTTGTAGTAAGTCATCTCCTGACAACCCCTAAATCACAGGTTGAAATGAATAAATTATATTGAATGCTTCTGTCCTAAGGCTGGGTGCATTTTGCCTTTTATTCCTTCAGTTTCACGTCCTTCTTTTAGTTCCTTTCTCTTCTGCCATCTTCCACTTTTCTTAAGTCTTGTGCTTTGTTCCTTTGGGGAAAAACCTGAAGGTCTTAGAATAGAAAGGCATTTTTGCAGCTTTTCTCTTTTTTTCCTTTCACCATTTAAATGCTTTTATGTCTCCAGAAAGATTTCAGACATGACTAAGAACTTTGACTAATTAAGTTCTAACATTTTATTTTACTTCACTTCTGGTCACTCGCATCTGTCTTGTCTACCTCCTTTTAATCACACTCTTTCTAATGCTTCTGGTCATAATCATGTCTCCTATCTATAGCTTTGCCTGAATAAGTTTTTATTTTTATTATTATTATTAGCTATCTTTCTTTTCTAGAGTGTGAATTTACCTTTTTCTTTTTTCTGTTTGTTTGTTTGTTTCTGGGTTTGTTGGTTTTAGGTTTCTGGTTTTCGGTTTGGTTTGGGATTTGGCTTGTTTTCTTTTTTCTCAGAGGTTATGGTCTCTGGGTCAGCTCTACTGGCAAGACTTCTGTCTTGTTCCCAGGCGTTTGGCTCTGAAATCCTCTGAGATGGAATGCCTCCTGTCTGGAAGATAGCTTAGGAAGTCTCAAAACTCTGCTCACTTGAACTCGCTCAGCAGAATCAGTGTGAAGGAAAAAGTCATGGTCAAGGGACTTTTGCCTAGGTTTTGGAAGATTGAAAGTACACACCACCATCTCTGCCCCAGCATCCCCTTCTTTGTCAACCCCCTATTTGGTCCCGAAAACAGTTATTGCCAATTTTCTACAGTGCAGGCAGAGAATTATATATTGCTTCATCTCCTAACTCCTATAAAATACTGAATTATTCCTAATTCTTACCAATTTGGCATTTTGAATGGGATACAATTATTGTTGATAGGTATCAGAAGTTTCATGCCTGTGACTGTGTTGTATCTTCTCACCCTTAGCTTTTAGTCAAGAGAGAGCAGCAGCCTAATTCAGCAGACTGGTGGGCTGAACTAATAGGAAAGGTTGCCATTGCAGCTGTTGCTCAGTACTCTTGAGACCATATCTCTTTGCTTGGAATAAAGCTGTAGGCAGTTCTGTTCAGGATTCTTTTCACATACTGCAATTACACTGAAAAACACTTTATTTAAATGAATTTATGGATAAAAAAATTATTCTGTCATTTTAAAGGATGCTAATTCAATACAGTTTAGGCGAAGATTATCTTTTGATTCAAAAGTACTTCCTTCTGACATTAGTTTATGACATTAGTTTAGTGCAATAGAAATTAAAAATAAAATATTGAAACAGCATTATTTCTGAAATTATTTGGAATAAAAAGCTAGATTATTTGTATTTGTGTTCAGACTTTATTTTTATTGTGGTTTGTGGCAAGAGCATTTTTTAAATCTCAGAAATGACTGCAGTGGCAAATGCAATTTCTGCTCATTTGAAGAGTCGTTATATATGGTATTACAGTGAAAATTTTGGGGTTGCTACTATACAGCTACATTTGTATCCATTTGATTCTACACAATGACAATGAATACTAATTTTCTTTCCCTACCTGTCATCTTCATCATCATTTACCTTACATTTATCCTGGTTTATTGCACAAAAGTAATTTAATACTTTAATAATGGAATAAATTATACACTCCAACTCCAGTTTTAAATGCCTATTTCATTAACATTTTATAATTTTATTTTCTGCATAAGACCTACCATATAACTCCCTGTTGTTCCAATAAATTATTTTACAACTTTATTCAGTATTTGGTGATTATATTAAATTTATTCCACAGCTCATACGCTACATCATATTAAATATACTTCAGCCAGGTGTTGCAGACTTCATGTGCTGAACCATTAAAAGCTCACAAATGAACGTATATGAGAAAATTACCTTCTGAAATAGATTTATTAATATTTTGTGACTATAATTAAAACAACCTGCCATAAATTAAAAAAGGACATGGATGAATAGGTAGTATCAACAATCCTATTCTTCATACACAAATTTTACTACTGACTACTTAAAACAAAGAGTTCTCACAACTACGGTGTACTTGATTTATTCTATTGGGTCTGAATAGCCAGGTTTTGGTAGCAGACTCAGTGGGGGCTACAGGGGTGGCTTCTGTGAGAAGCTGTCAGAAGCTTTTTATTCCATGTCCAACAGAGCCAATGGTAGTCTGCTCCAAGATGGACATACTGCTGATCAAGGCCAAGTCAATCAGAAATTGTGGTAGCATCTCTGTGATAAAGTATTTAAGAAGGGAAAAAAGTTATTGCACAGAAGTAATTGTGTACAGAGAAGGGCAGAGTGAGAATATGTGAGAGGAACATGTAGGAGCAGGCTGTTGTTGAAGGATTGCACCCTGTCAAAATGGACCCGCATTGGAGAACTTTGTGAAGAGCTGTAGTCTGTGGGAAGGATTCACACTGGAGAAGCTTGTGGAGGCCTGTCTTTCGTGGGAGGAACCCCATGCTGGAGCAGGGGAAGGACTCCTTTCCGATCAGCAACAGAAATGGCACATGTGGCAAACTTACCATAACCCTCATTCTCCACCTCCCTGTGCTGCTGGAGGGAGGAGATAGAGCCTGGGAAGAAAGGAGGAGTGGGGGAAGATGTTTTTTTAAGATTTGTTTTAGTTCTCATTATCCTGATCTGATTTTAATTGGCAATAAACTCAATTAATTTCCCCAAGTCAAGTCTGTTTTGCCCATGATGATAATCAGTGAGTGATCTCTCCCTGCCCTTCTCTTAACCCATGAGACTTTCTTTATACAGCTGCAGAGAGGAGTGACAGAGTGGCTTTGGTGAGTACCTGTAATCCATCCAGGGTTAAATCACCACATTTACTTAACCACATACTGTGTTTCAAGATTTTTCTAAGTGCACTCATGTTCTGTATGGGGCCTATTGATATATTTCCCTTTTCCATTTTTTCTTTTCCTGGTTCCCAGCCAACACCACTGAAACCACAGAGACTCATTCCTGAAGTATCAAGCCTTTCCTTCTTGAACCATGCTGTTTACTTGCCTTTGGTCTGCTGTCTCCATGGGCAATAATGCACTGGAGGCCAGAAAATTGCATAGGCACATACAAGTAATGCAGGCATCTGGATTCTAGTACAATCACTCACAAAAATTCTGGAGACTGCTTTGGTGCCCACAGCAGCCGTACACTCTGGCTGGGATCAGATGATGCAGCTGTCTGGGAAATGCCACATTAGCACAGCTTGGATCACTGACTTTGTTACTAGTGGAGCAAGAAGGACTATTGCCTATACATATGAGTAAGACTCCTGAGATGCAATCATACAGTCTTAAAATCATAAAATCATAGGATCATCAAGATTGGAAGAGACCTTTAAGATGGCCCAGTCCAACTGTCAATTTAGCACTGCCACTGTAACTCCTAAACCACTAAACCACATCACATAGAGCCAGATCCAGATGCCTCTTAAACACCTCCAGGGATGATAAGTTCACCACCTCCGTGGGCAACATACTCTAATGCTTAATCTAACTGTTTCAGTGAAAAGATTTTTTTCTAGCATCTTACCTGACCCTCTCCTGGCACAATTCAAGGCCATCTCCTCTTGTCCTTTCATCCTGGGACATGACAAGAAGAGACCAACCCCCAGCTCACTGTTCCTCCTTTCAGGTACTTGTAGAGAACAATGAGGTACCTCTTGAGCCTCCACTTCTCCAGACCAAATACCCCCAGCTCTGTCAGCTGCTTTTCATGAGACTTGTGCTCCAGAAGCTTTGTTGGCCTTCTCTGGACACACCCAGCACCTCGATGCCTTGTTTGAAAGGAGGGGTCTAAAACTGAACGTGGTACTTGAGGTTCGGCCTCATCTCTGCTGAGTACAGAGGTACAATCACTTCCCTACTCCTTTTGACCACACTGTTTCTGATACAAGCCAGGATGCCATGGGCCTTCTTGGCCTTCTGGGCTTGCTAATGTTCAGCCAGCTCTCAAACAACACTCCCAGGTCCTTTTCTACAGGGCAGCTTTTCAGCTACTCTTCCCTAAAACTGTAGCACTGCTTGGGGTTGTTGTGACCCAAAAGCAGGACCCAGTACTTCACCTGATTGAACCTCATCCAATTGGCCTCAGCCCACTGAGCCACCCCGTCAAGAAGATCAACACTCCAAATTAACTTGGGGTCATCTGTGAACTTATTGAGGATGCACTCAGTCCCCTCATGCAGATCATCAGTCGAGATGTCAAACAGAACTGGTCCCAGTAGTAAACCCTGGGAAACACCACTTGTGACTCCCCATGTTCTGGATAGTGTTCCATTCACCACCACTGTCTGGAAACGGTAATCCAGGCAGTTTTTCACCCAGGGAAGAGGGCACCCATCCACACCAGGGGAAGTCAGCTTGTCTGGGAGAGTGCTGTGGAAGACGGTGTCAAATGCTTTACTGAAGTATGGATAGACAACATGCACTGCCTTTCACTTATCCACTAAGAACCACTGACTTCAGAGTTTAAAATATTTTATTAACTAAGTAAACTGAAACATGGCCTCTCTATGTACTTTTCTTCCCAGGACTGTGAAGGTTAAGTAGCCTCAAGGGACTGTACATGCTTTATTCTAGAAGCTGATCAAACGTGTTATAGGAAAATGCATTATTAAAAGAAAAATCAGCTTTACAGTATGAAATTTCAAGTAAAAATTCACAATTAATAATCTAATCCACAGTCTAAAGTAACTTAATCAATCTTTCATATACATCAGAAGAAACATGGAATAAACTGAAAGTGACTGAAACAAGCATTTACTTCTTTGAAAAGACAGTAAGATGAGCTCCTGAACAAATGCATACATAGCTGAAAGAAAGGACACAGGCTACATTCTGGACATAAAGGTACGATTCTCTAAATGGCAGTTCTCCATTGCAAAGTTTCTACTGTTGTTGTAAAATATTATACTTTACTCTCAAAAGAGATAGGACAGTTGGGAGGAAATAAGAGCTGAGAAATAGCTACTGCTATGCTTGAAGGGTATTTTAGCTCATCAAATGTAACCTTTCAGATAAAGGTAAAGACATCTATTATGCTTATCAAGGAAAAAGCTTACATGACATTTCCCAAATCTCCTACTTACCCAACTGTCCAGTCAGCTGCTGCAGCAAGTGCCCAGGAGCAGCAGAGAGGCAGGATGGCTGCTGTGTCTTGTCTCCCAGAATGTCACATTTTCAACTGTTCCCATTGCTCTTTCTTTTTTCTACTTTTTTTATATCCATTTGACAGAGATGGTATAGATTAATTTTCTACTGGATCTGAAGAGAAGGCTTATCTGTATTTTTTGTGTTTCATCAGAGATTTAAAGGCACGGTGAATAGTTTAATAGGTGAGAGAAAATCTGGGGCCTTTTTCTAAAGAATTAAAAGCTTAGAGGACTGGACTATGAAGATGCTCCTTGAAAGAGTATGGAGAAGGAAGAAAGATAGGGGCTGTTCTGGATCTTTCTCCTCTCTGTGTAGACCTGTGTAGCCCACTGCATGATGCACGTCTTCTCTCATCAAGTCAGGTGAAGAAAGTTTGTGGGTGAAGTTCCTGAAATGAGGATTTGTCACAAGGGTCAAATGTAAAAATTTTTGGTCATAAATTCATATACAGAACAAGAACTTTTACAGGTCTGAGAAAGCAACATTTTCTGGGTCCATTCATACACAAATAATTGATAATTTAAAAAATACTATTAGTCTTAATCAGTAAATCCCACAACTTGCACAATCCACAATTAGAAATTATGGTTCCTTGCAGGCTATTTTCTTGCTATCATTATTCCTCATTTCCTACTTAATAAACTGGACCTGACATGCTTCCTCTTGTCATTTATAATCCTAACATCCATGTATCTCTTTTGTTTCAAAATCAGCTATTGACGGGGTTTTTACCTGTTTTTCCTGCTCTTACCCCATGAAACCTTCACGCCATTGCCCATTTCTCTAATTTAAAACTCACATGTGCATATTCATTTGATGCTGCTATCTCTAGAGCAGTATGTCAGTGTTTGCACACTATTACCAGCTGTATATTTTGTTTTATTTTCCATCCTACAAATACAGTTCTGATTTTTGTTGCTTGTGGTCCTTCAAATGTAAAAATTATCATCTTAAAGAAAAAATGCTTATCTGCCAGTGTGGATGGCAGCAGCCAAATGCCAGCAATTCTGAGTACAGCTATGAATATATATTGCTGCTGTCCTGTCTTAGTGAAAGCAGGAGCTCTGTAGAATAAATATTTCCTAAATAGTGCTATACTCTGTACACCCAGTAATATCATATGATTTGCCTATCTACTTCTTTACATTACAATGAAAACATATAACTTGTTATAGCTCAGCAAAGAACCATTTGCACACTACTAGACATTACTATCTATATATCTTAGGGTACAAAAAGTATTTCATTATAAGGAAGCTGATTATCTCTGGGAGATACTTTGCTTGAAAAGCAGGTGTTAGTAGAGATTCCTCAGTCTCCCTGGGATCCTGTTTCATATGCACTTGAAAAGTAATAAGTAGAAATAGAAGTAGAGATATGAAGCAGAGGAGGAAAGTGTCTTATGCATATATACAAGAATGCATAAATATTCAGTTTGTACTGAATATGTACTGATTTACATTTAACATATTTTCCATATTCTGACAATGAGAGATAGCATGGTGGATTAGAAACATCTTTTCTAGATGTAACTTATCCTGTAAATAGCAGAGGTCTAAAAATTCATTTATCATATAAAATAAACAGCAATACTGGGCCATTTACACCAGCAGAATATTTGTTCTTCATCATTCAAGTTCACCATTTCTGACTATACAATTCCTTTTCTGGTTTTCCAAGTATCTATTGAAGTTTGAAGGTCAGAGACTGCTTTATTCACATACAGTTGCCTCAGTATACTTTCTTCTTTCCTTTAGGTAACTGATGAATATTTTAAGTAGCCATACTGTTTTTAACCCATTCCCATGGCATTTATTAAGGAAAGAATTACTTCTGATGTTGAGCATTTCTGTATTTCAGACTGCCACCACTTCAGCTATCAGCATTGCTCCAGTTCACTGCTCAGACAAACAGAATTGGATGAAGTCTGGGGCATCAGCTGCTCTTGACTGTTTCAGTTTATGAATTCTTGTGATCACAGGTTTTAACCTTTTTTTCAGCCATATCCTCAATTTTCCAGTGTCTGTTCTATAACTTCAGGCTTGCTGCTCTGCCTCAGTGACAAATGTCTCCATTAGAACAGATTCATTTTATTTTCTCAGTCTCACTCCACATGTTTAAAAAGGTTTTAGAGATTTAGGAACTAATAGAGCTAGGCAAATACAGTAAGAAATGTCAGTGAATTATTGCTTCAATATTTTTTAATGAATGTTCTTCATCTGTGTCCAGCAATAGCCCAATGCATGGGTTTCACAGTTGGTAGCCCTAAAGAATCAGCAATTTTTAAATGAGTGTTGGAATCTAACATCAAGACTCATTTTCCATAAAATTCTTACACCAGAAATCAGATTTTAAGAGCTCTATGAATTTAATAGAGAGTAGGAGCACTCCTGATAGTGTGAATAAGCTAAGGAAGCATTGCAGCTGTATTTTAGTCAAGTGAAAATCACCACTCTTAAGATAAGAATAATTGCCAAAAATTCAATAATACATGCTGAGCTAATGGTCTGTTCTGGCTTTACAAATGCAGCTATCACTCTGTCACTGCCTGCGGCAGTTTGTTTCTTTTCCTGCCAGTCCCTCAGGAACAGCCAGCTCAGCCTGATAGGAAAACCCAGTGCTGACTGGTACCATGCCCTCTGCATGCCTGGCAGCAGCCAGCATTGTGGTACTCCACTTCTCTCCAAAGCTTCTTGCAAGAGATGCTTTGTGAGCTGACTGTGGACCATGGGACCACAGAACTTGTGCAAATGAATGCTAATGGTGGATGGGTCCATCGTCCATTCTTCAGAGATGGCAGAAGCATGCTCATTCTGCATAGCAGTCGGTTACACAAACACACCTATTTCTTATTTCCATTTCTGCTCAAGCCACTTCAAGTAGTACTCCAGAACGAGCATTTTTTTAATAGCAAACATTTAACTTGTTTTAAACTCTGCAGGCTACTAGAAAGCCATGTGGTAGCTTGAGAGGTCTGTCAGTTTATTGCAAACAAGACTCACAAAATCAGATGGAGCAGCACCTCAGTAAGCCCTGAAGTCATCCAATCTGCAATGGCATGTTGTTTAAAGATTCCATAATTAGTTCATTATCTATGAATGGACAATGGGCTATTTTCCAATTAATCTATCAATTTTATTCAAGCCTGCATAGTAACAATAATAGATCAAAAGAAAATGCATCCTTCTTGCTTCAAGAATATTGAGCTGGTAATTTCCTCTCCTCTAAAGTGGTTTATTTCTTTCTTCTTTCTTTACTTCTGGTCTGCCCTGAAACATCAGTCCGATTAGGGTGTCTGAAGACTCAAGTTCCCTTTGGCAGAGCAATGCTAACAGGACTTTTCTTCTCCAAACCAGAAAAATTCTCTGTGGCTAAAGATAGATTAAAGGAAATCTGTGGAGTAGAGGAGGATGGGGAGAAACTCAAATTCTAAGAGCAATGAAATAAAGCACCTCTTTATTGGCAACCTTGATCGATAGTAGAAGGGAAAAGAAACCAGCATTCCCTGCTTTTGCCAATAGTTTTTCCACGAGTAGATCTTTTCTTCCTGACAAGGTAGTTTATCAGAGGTAAATCCAAACATCAAGAAAATATTCACTTTAGATGCCAAAGCCTGTCGCTGTCCAAATGAAAGATAAGCAACAGTATAGTTAATTTCTAGTTAAAAAAAAAAAAAGGTGTCCAGGGAACTAAACACCATACTTATCTGCTTAAAAAACTATGGAAGTTAAGCAGGAGGAGTTCTTCACTAGTTTGCTAATGCCCAGCATGCAAATGTCACCATCATTTATTCTACTTATGAGTAGATATCCAGTTTTTCATCATGTTTTAAACACATTTCCTCTAGTCAGTCTCAATCAGTTAAAAGAATAAGTCACAGTGCTTTTACATAAATTCTTTCCTGGGGCTGCACCTGTAAAAAAAAGTTCTTGAATTATTCTGACAATAAGTAGTAACAAACAGAGAAAGTTAAAATAAATGATAGTGGAATACTAATTTTATTCAATTGAGAAAATTTCCTCAAAACACTCATTATTGTTTCTTTGGTAGTTTGTTGGGGGTGGGGGGAGGAGGGGTTGGTTGGTTGGTTTGGTTTGGGTTTGGTTTGGGTTGGGTTTTTTACCCACTAAGCTGTCTGATGGGGAATCTGCTCTGTGCTAGAAAAAGAGAAGGTTTTTAGCCACTCTTACAAAACATGGAAATATAGTTTTCATACTAAAAATTGGATATTCAAACTTTGGATGATTTTTCTACGTCTGGGTGAAAGGCTGAAACATCAAAATGTACAATTAAATATAACATCTTGCAGTTGCTATGTGTTGTCTGAATGGACTGGGGGAGGTTTTTGCCTTCAACTTTTCTCCTCATCCTTATTCATATAGTCAAAGAGGTTTTGTTCAGAGAGATCTTTAGTGAAATGTTGTTGTAAGACTGCAGCCTGAATCACATAATATGCTGAGTTGAAAGGGACCCATGACGATCATCGAGGCATTCATATGAGCGTGAATATTTGCTGGTTTTGAACCAATTATCATTTCCTGCTCATTTCAGCTTGATGCACAAAATAAGAACTGAGTCTCACATGGCACCCTGTGTAAGTGCCAAAGTCTGAGACTGCAATATTTAGGACCAGAAGTGCACAGAGCCACTGCCAAATACATGCATACCCAGAGATGCCACAAGGGGCTGATTTTTGAGTTTATCAGCAGAGCTACCATATGTATAAAAAGGTTTCACATTAAACAACACTTGATTCTTCTCAAAAATAAACATCTTCTGTTTGTTTGATTTGACAAATAGAGTGGGATTTGAATTGAGGGTAAGACATTTAAATATATACATCTGTGTACAGAGATTCAAATAGGTCCATGTGAGATCCTACTGAAGTTTGTGGATATGATACTAGTGTAGTGCCATCAACCATATATTGACATTGTAAAATTGTTTAACTGACTAACTGCTACAGTAAGATTCAGTAGTCTAAATACAGGTGTCCAGTGTAATCTTAGATGCTGTGAATTATCTTTTATGTCTTCAGTTGCTGTCACAAGAGGGTGGAGGTCTGCTGTGCCTGCCCTATCGGCCTGCCCTGGGCAGATCTCCTGGGCATCTCAAGCACCACAAGAAGCCTTTGTTCAGGAAACTGAGTTCCACCTTGAATCACTGCTCTAGGGTGAGATGAACTGCTCTACAGGTGTACTTACTGCATTGGCTGTGACAGAGGCTTAAACTCCTGGCAAATGCCTGCTTGTAGAAACAGTAGTTTGGATACCTTGTTTCTGAACTGAATCTGAACCACAAGCCTCCCTTTCTTCTGAAACAAAACATTTCATTTCAAGAAAGCCTAGGAAAATACAAAGCTGTATCCCCAGCAATGTTAGGGGGAAAAAAATACTATCTTTTTTACATTGCTTTTGGACTTATAGCATTACAGATTTGTTTTCTACTGCTGCTTTTGAGGATTAGACTGCATATTACCCATTTGCAAATGTGATGTATTGGGAGTACTCTCCCTGTTTTCAACCAACAGTTCCAGTCATTGTAAATCAAGCCTGGAAATCCATTATCATCCAGGGAGTTTCCAAAACAGTAGATGAGAGTGTCATTTTTATATTCGTTTACACTGTTTGTCAATCTACACGTATTTTATGCTCAAGGAAGTAACTTTAATAGGAATGACTTAAGCTGAGATTTCACAAGATGAAACATCCAGGAGTTTTAAGATATTTGTGCCCTACAGCTCCCTCCTACCTGGTGCTGTGTGTCATTGCTGTTCTGCAGAACTGGAACAGCTGCTTGTGTGACTTGTGACTCAGGTAACTACCCAGTTAAAAAATAAGCCAGTCATTAAAGAAAGTAATTAAAGGAAAGAGGGGGTTATTCCAAATCAAAATCAATGGATCCAGTTTGCAATGTAGCCATGGGAAGCAGAGATGGAAAGTGAGTGCATAAGGATGAGGATGGGGAGATCTGGAAGAAGGATGAGAGATGGAAC
Organism: Campylorhamphus procurvoides; assembly: GCA_013396655.1. NCBI lineage: Eukaryota > Metazoa > Chordata > Aves > Passeriformes > Dendrocolaptidae > Campylorhamphus > Campylorhamphus procurvoides. The sequence goes on along the minus strand of WBMV01000298.1, from coordinate 3,163,755 downwards.
AGTAGGGCAAAATATTTCAAAAGTGTTGCAATGCATTGATTCGTCATGAGAAATTGCAGTCAGAAATAACCTTATTTCTAAAAAGGCTGTAGCCTGGAGGTTGGTATATGCACCTGACTATTAAGATGCTCTCACTGAACTCCACTTTGTGATTTCCATCAGGAAAGGTTCTGCCCCCTCAGGTAAACCCTTTAATGGAGTAAAATTAGTTGGAGAACATCCTGCATTTGCAGAGATTTCTCTTTCTGAGACGTCTCAAGGATTGCTGGACTTAACGAGTTCCTCTGCTAAGGCAGTAAATAGCCTTCCTACTCTGCAGGAAATAAAAATCCAAAGCACACACAGCTTGGGTACACTGAGTTTAAAATTCTGGCGGACAGCCACAGTGGGCAAGCTCACACCTCACAGCTTGTCAGCCTGGCCACGTGCCTTGTCAGAGGTCGTTCAGCTCTGGTACAAATGTGATGGTGTAAGCTGATGTAGGGGCACCTTGCCCTACACAAAGTCTCTGTCCAGGACACAGTGCACCCAGGCTGTATCAGTGGTCTCTGTGTGCACAGAGACAACTGCTGGGACCAGACTGCCAGTCACCTAATTACCCAGCCATGCAGCCAAATACTACTGTCTCAATCTGGAGAGTACATCCAGCCAGTCTTAATAGAATTAAAATCATATATACGTACACACACATACATACATATATATACATATATGTGTGTGTGTGTGTGTGTGTGTGTGTGTGTGTGTGTGTCTGTGTGTATATACACACATATATATACACCGAGCTTTTGGATTTACTTGGCCTTGGTGTGACCCAGAGGGTCACTTCTGGGTCATGTCATCATACCTCAAGCTGAAACCCTTTGTTTACCTGTGCTCTTTTCTGCTAAGCTGATGCTGTTTATGAGATAAATGTGACATTTCCAGAAGAAATGCAGATTTGCCTCCAAAATCATCATCTGTTCCTAATTTTCTTAACAATTAGAGAACAGCACACAGGCTCAGAAGGGAACAATAGTCTCTCTCTGAGGTGATAACTTTATGACATGCTGCACCCATTCAACCACTTGCTTTATTATCATGGCGTGCATTTTATCTTGCCATTAGCTGGAAGCCTTAATTACAATTTTGTGCCTTTCATTGTTTGAGACAAATTACTAAGTGGCATATAAAAGCAATTAGATTTGAATCTAACTAATCTCTTTCCAAGCATAGCATCACCAAATCAGAGAGCATGTCACGTTGGAAGGAACACACAAGGATCATCAAGTCCAACTCCCAACCCTGCACAGGACCATCCCCAAGAGTTATACCACGTCCCTGAGAGTATCACCCAAATGTTTCTTAAATTCTGCCAGGCTTGGTGCTGTGACCACTGCCCTGGGGAGCGTGTTCCAGTGCCCAATTACCCTCTGGGTGAAGAACCTTTTCCTACTATCCAACCTAAACCACCCCTGAGACAACTTCAGGCCATTCTCTCAGATTCCTATTAGACACACCAGGTCTTTTCATGAGAGGGTAAGGGAAGAATGAGAGGGAAAGTTGCCTTTGAAATACTGTTTCAGGGACTGAAAAGCTGCGTAATCAACTGTCATTGCACAATCTTCCTTGGTTGTCACCTGCTACTTTGTCTTGTCTACTCCTCCTGCACTTAAATCTATCTCTTTAAAAATAGAGCTACAAGAATCACTGAAAGTGGACAAGAAGGATAACTCCAAGGCACTGTTTTGTGAAAATGCACTTATCAGCTGCTTTGCAGAAGCAAATCAAATTCTGTCATGGTTTACTCTGATTTTTCTTGTATTTGGGAAGAGAGGAGGGTGCCCAGCTTTCCATTCACTTTGAGCTTGCCTTATTGGTTTTAAGATCTCATGTCTTATTGGTATGGTGGGACATTTGTATACTTCAATACCACATCACCCTTGCTCTGAAGAGACCATTAACCAACCCATTACACCAAAATGGAATAGCACCTTTAAAAACAGAAAACCATTTCTAATTTTTCTTTTTGAGTCATTTCTACAAATTCATTTTTATCTTTCTTGACTCATATCTTAGTGCTGTATTTCTTGATCCCTTGGTTGTCTTTATGGACAATTAGATTTTTGTCAGAGCCCATGAGATTAACCTCAAATACACAAAATTTATGACAATTAAGATCATAAAAATTAAGATTAAATACAACATAAAGCATCCATATTAATCTACACTTTTTAAACCAGTTACAAAACAAAAGGACTTTATAAAATATTATTTGTGGATAACAATGGGTCCCAGCGGTTTTTCCTTGTTCTTTCAATTTATATTCACACCTAGCAGAAAGGGCATTTTAGATGTGATCAGAAGTTAGTATAGAGACTCTGCATCTATATTTTGGGGAGCTATGTTTTTATGTTTGGGGGTCATTATATAATAGCACATTGCTTCTAGTTCAGTACTGAAACTTCTAAACCTGAGGGATACACAACACAACTATAAGGACATCTGTCAGTGCGTGTTTTGGTGCACCAAGTCTGAATTATCTGCCACCCTGAAACAAATGGAGTGCTTTAGTTTCAATTTAGTAAAGTCAAAGGGAAACACAGTAGCAGTCTTCAAAAGATTTCAAAGCTTCCTACTGAAAGGAGGAAAATAAATTCTTCTCCATGTCAAGGGGTTAAAGGATTAAGCATAACAGGTTTACACTGGAAATTCAGGAGATGGGGCAAGACTAGTTTTCTACCAGCACATGGGGCCCAGCACTGGAATAGGTTTCACTGGGGAGACGATGAGTTCTTTTTTGACTTTTTTTCAGAAGTGTTTGGGAAAATTTCCATCAGAACTGGTTCAGACAGAATATTTTCTGCTGGGAAATGAGAGAGGACAACCTCAGTGGGCAGAACTAAGCCTGGCCCTGCTCCAGGGTCCTAACCAATGCAGTAAATTATTGCCAGCCTTCTCCTCCTCCCAGTGGTGCTGGGGAAGTTCCCATGATCATGCAACATAAGAAGCATCCCCTGCCTGTAAACTACTTTGCAGGGCTCTGCTGTCCATCAAGTGTGTGTGACAAAGGTTACTCAGATAGATTTAGCAGCTGGAATTTGAAACAATTTTCTTCCCTACACTCCAAACTAGCATATGCCTAATGAATTATGAAAATAGGTAAAAATCAATTTTCCTTGCCATCTACTGATACACTAAGAAATTGCTTTCCTTTTTTAAATTAGTATTTAAAAATACTAATAATTAATACTTAATAATTTTAATTAGTATTTCTTATTTATATTTTCTATTAATGTAAAAATGCCACACCTGCTTATCCTAGTGTTATTAAACGACAATAACACAAGCTGAAAGACTGACAGCCTACCTCTTATAAAGAACCATCCCAAGATGGAAGTATGTAGAATTTTTCTAAAGTTAGAAAAGAAATTCCAACTCAGATTAGAAATTTAGTTCCCATGTGTTAGCTAACATGGAACTGCACACAGCAAAGAGCCAAAAAATTTCCGATACGTGTCTTTAAAATATACAGTTTTCAAAAATACTTTATAGTCAGTGAATTTTATATATCATAAACCAATAGTTTAAGTGCTTTTCTGAGCCTCACTAAACAACATCCTGGATCTTAAACCATCTTTGCAAATTTTGTTTATATTCTTAGGCCCCACAGTGTCTGTTTCCCACACTCAAATAATTTAACAATAATGCATTTTATTCACTTATATCAACAAACCTTTTGAAGTGTAAATGTTTCCCAGCTTGAAGAGGTGCGTTTGCAAATTAAAATTGATGCAAAACTTAGATTGGTTCTAAATGTATCATAACACAAAGGCACATAGCATAACATAACACAGTGTCTGGAAATTTGTGACCTACATAGAACTTACTTTATGAAGCTTAATGTACAAATGAAAATGTTTAATAAAGCCAATTTTAATTTCTAGTTGAGTAACCAAAAATGCACTTTAATCTTGGGAAAATAACCGTTCGCTTTGTACTACTTTGATGTCATATTTTTATAAATTTCTTTTATAGATGCAGGTGAACATCTTCAGAATGAGGACCCCTCAGGATTTTAAAATAATTTTATGAAAGACCTTCCCTTGCAACATGAAGAGTTTATGTTTCTAGGGTCTGTCAAATGTTCTAGCAATTTAGAAAGACATTTCAAGCACGAAAAGAATGAAAAGTGTTCTCCTAAATATGGGCTTTGTGTGATTTTATAGAACAAGGAATTTGGATTTTCTTCCTAACTGGAACTACTTGAAGGCATCTCACATACCTAGTTATGGTTTGCAACACTATAAGATGAAATTGAAACTATTTGGCAACTGTGTTGGGTTGACCTTGGCTGGCCACAAGGTCCCTTCCGAGCCACTCTGTTGCTACCCCTTCTCAGATGGGTAGGGGTAAAATATGATAAAAATCTTGTGGGTCAGGATAAAGACAGTTTAATAAAAGAAAAGCAAAGGCTGCACATGGCAGCAAAGGAAAAAAAAAGATCTATTTTCTGCTTCTAACCAGCAGGTGAAGTCCACGAAGTAGGGCCCCAGCAAATGCAGTGGTTGGGTCAGACGACAAATGTCATAATACTGAGTGTAGTCCGCCTCCTTCTTTCTCTTAGCTTTTATTGCTAAACATGACATCATGCAGTAAGGGACGTTGCTTTCATCATTTCATAGTCTGGAACTGCTGTCTCAGCTGTGTCTTCTCCCGATCTCTGGCCCACTCCCAGCCGACTGGCCTTTGGGTGGGGTTGGAGAGGCAGTCTTGATGCTGTGTGAGCACTGTTCAGCAATGACCAAAACATTGCTGTCTTATCAACGCCATTATAGCTACAAATACAACACACAGCACTAGGAGGGCTGCTACAAGAAAGGTTAACTTCACCCTAGCTGGCACCAATGCACATATTCAAAATATTCCCAGGAATTCATCTATATCTAGAGCATGACTACTGAAACATTATTTCCTTAGTCCCTCAAAGACAGTAAACAGCTACTCCAAATTAGGAATTTAATATTTCCTTAATTCTTTGGCTGTTGTTGGGATTTGGTCCAGTATTTATATAAATTTCTTATTTATATTTTAGTCTTTTTCCTCTTGCCTTTATAGACAGAGAGAAAACTGAAGATTTGGGATATCTAAAAGAAATTGTACTTGTCTATGGCTACCAATACTCTTCTGCTCTTGTGCAGTACTTGGAAATTCCCCAAGTGAACACCTAATCTTATGTAGAAATAATGTTTTCCTTTCTCAGGGAACTGGTTTAGCTAAAGTTCTACAGGGGTGATCAAATTGAGTAAAAAGTACCCCAAGAACAGAGAGCACCAGCATCCCTAATGTACAGCCTAAGAATGTGCAGTATAACGCTACAAAGCTCTATCTAAAGGCATGGGGTAAATCTTTCTCTCCCCATAAGTCAGTACTAGACAGTAAGAAAACTTATCTCAACAAACAGAAACTTTTCTGAATTAAAAATAAAAATAATAAAAAAATTTAAAAAAAACTTGGAGGAGCTTTAGAAGGTTACTAGGGGTCTGATTACTTAGTGAAATATGGGCTCGTATAAATTTACTTCTTTTCTTCTCAAAAAGAATGTTCCCAGGCTGGCAGAGGTATGACCAGAGCTTTTTGATTTAAGGGTCTTTAACCCTCAGAGAATAGAATTGCTGTAATTCACCTTCTTTTCTTCAGTGATTTTTAGCTGACCTGAGACCTACATCTTCCTTTGCTGCCAGTTCCATGTTTCTTTCCAGAAACATGAGTTGCACATTAACTGTGACCTATGAAGTTTTTCTGTTCAATAAAATAAGGAAAGCACACTTTTGGGAGCCTATTTGCTCTCTGTAGACTTGAATGTGATGCTGATATCTGAACTGCCTAAACACAGTGAATAGGTGATGATTTTGTGTGCATCTAGTTACTGCCCAAACCCATTAACTGCACAAAACTAGTTTGTCAGCCTCCAAAAGGATGTACATGCCATAAAGCAAAATCAAGGCTGCTGGATCTACACTTGCCACTTCTTTAGTCCAGAAATGACAAATGCTCTTCTTTCTGAGCAACTGTGAACATTCAACATATCAAGAGACTACAGAAATGCAATTTATGAGAAGCTATGTTGGCATCTCTGACAAGCTTTGTTCCTGACATCGTGTGTCAGCAACAACTGAAGAGGAAGGCAGGGCATTGCAGTTTTACATGAATATGCTCTGAATAAGGAGCCTGGAAAGTTCACAGGACTTAATTCCCAAGTTTTTCTGAAAAGTTTTCAGGCTGATTGAGAACATCAGGTGATATTATAAATAGTATGGTCAAATTGATCATAATTTCTGCAAGCTGAAGCATACAAGCATGGCATTATATGAAAATAGGCTGAGTGCAGTTTTTCCTTGCAATTTGTGGAAATATGAGCCTTGACAATTTTATTTCCCATGATATGTCAGGGCACAGAGCAGGCCAGCTGGTAGTTGCTGAATTTAAAGGCATTTCCCCTGGCAAGTAGGGCTGGCCCTGGATGGACCATTCCAACCACACCATCTGGGATCCTGGATCCAAGTTCACCTAAAGAAGGGGCTGTCCTTGGTCATACCACCTCCAAGCTGGCACCTGAACATCTGGGAGGGAGTCCTGCTGCTGTGCTTCACATACACCATCCAGCAGTACCAGGGAGAGCCTGAACACAGACAGATTGATGGAAAGTCTTCCCATACAAAACACATAAGCCCAAACTGAACTTCTGCTGCTCAACCCTTTTCTATGTGTTCACTGCTGTATTTTGTAGGTACTCATCTGATAGCTAACTGCTGTATTCCATCTATGCTTTGCCTTGACCACTGTCATCCCAAAGAGCAGTATCCATACTTTATGAAGGGACAGTTATTTCATTTTAATTGCTCCCTTATGTCCAGGTCCAGGGTCCAAATTTCCTAAGAGGACAGTCAACAGGAAAACCTGACCAGTGAGTTTTATCATACAAGTCACGAATGCAGCCATAGTACAAGACAATCCTCTAGATCAAAGTGAAGAGCTTCAAGTATATTAAGAATGGGGGGCAGCATTTTCAGAAGTGCCTGTGGAAGGGTCTTCACAAAAGAGCTGTAGGGAAAGGAACCATATCAAGATTCCTGATTACAGTGACTCTCACACCAGCTTCTCACATGCAAGATTTACTCCATGCTCAGAATGCTGTGAAGAGGTCTAGCTTTGAATAACCTAGGATTCAGGAGGCTCATCAATCTCATCAATCTTGAGAGCATAAGAAAATTTTGTAAACATGTGACTGATGACAATATTGTGCTCAGACAACAGCAACTGTTCAGCAAAGTTTTGACACAATCAAAGCAACTTCAGCCACAGAGCAATTGCTCAGTCAGCCTGATTCAATTGCAGTTGTCCTGGTAAATAGCAGGATGCTAAATGCAGAGAGGTATGAGCCATTCGGTTCCTTGTAAATGGTCCTTTTACTGCAATAAAGACATGAGGGTCAGTAGGGGAAGGCTGTCCCTATTTATTTATTTCATTTTTAATAAAGCCAATTCATTTGGGAGCATTGAGTTACATATCCAACCAACCCTAGAATAATATCAACTTCTAGAATGTCCTCCATTTTCCTATCACTTTTAAAAAAATTTTCCATCTTGTTTTAGATATAACTGAAAAACCACCACAAGAATATTTCTTCCTCTAAGTTCAGATGTTACCAATCGTAATGAATATCCAGTCCTTTCCCAGGTGCTATTAAAGAACAAATAACTATAATAATAAGCCAAATTTCTTGCTTCTGTAACTCCATTGATTTAAAAGTGTTCAGCTGCAAATAATCTGGGATAATAATTCCCTTCAAGTGTGAGTAGATAAAAGCACTAAACAAAAACCCTGCCACAATAGCAGCAGATTCACTATCACAATATATATGACTAAAACTGTTCTTATTTATATCAGCACAGAGTGATCCACCTTGAATCATTAGGTGAGCTGTTGTTTGTAAACTAGCCATAATTTTTTTTACAATGTGGTGCTTTTTGAGCTAACCTAAATAGAAGATGGTCAGTGAAATTCCTTCATGAAAAGTAAATAGAGATCATACCAGAGAAATGTCACTGATCTTCACCTCAGGTGTTGGGTGCAGGGTTGTTTTTATTTGAGCTTTGGAAAGCGGTGTAGTAAGCAGCAGGAGTGAAGAGGTAATATATGCTTTATATCTGAGCAAATTCTGTCTCTGGAGGCAGTCTATCCGGTTTTATAAAAATCAGTGGAATTTATGCAAAAATATATTGCACCATCAACCTCACCACATGTCATTTCATCTTACACTTAAGTTGAATTTGGCATATGATCTTGTTGGTGTTGCCTTCGGATTCTGCTTTCTTTTCTGCTTGCTCTGACACTCGTTGGGCATTGTCCTTACTAACCATATGCACACCAGTCCAGGCTCAGGAGCATTTTCTGGGCATGGTTTACTTTGCATGTGATAACTCAATGTAAAGATGCAGACTTCTCCTGGAGATGCTGCCAAAAATGCTTTTTCTAACATAGATACATGTAAGCTGAGAGTCTAAATCACATTACTTCTTCTGATGGAAAATCATTGTTTCTGTGCAATTCTACTGGCAAGTTTGAAGGGATTTTGTACGCAGCTACACACGACTACAGTTATTCACTTTTTTGTTCTGGTATTAAGAATATTTTAATTAATATTTTGTATGGGAAAACTGAGTAATGAAAAGGTCTCTTTGTGGGGTTAATTTCATCCTGCCACAAATCCGCTGACTGAAGTGTGTTTATACCAAAGACGATTATCTACGGTTTTTTGCTCTAAATTAAATACAGATGATAATTACAATGAATCACTGCAAAATGGCTGTATAATTTGAAAATGTAATTAAGTGAAAAGTGTATTAGCCTTCAAAAAACATTTAGATGGCTCAAAGTGTGCTGTCCTGGCTTGGCTTATTGCATTCGTGTGACCATGACTGATACTAAGGACCATGTTTTAATGACATTCTAAAAATTCATCACTGCGGACATTCTGATGACTCGATATCCTGGCGGATGAACTTGACTTACAGAAAGATGTCATTTGGAGGAAAAGAAGCCTTCAATAAATCTGAATAAAACTGCAAAAGCTTCAGAAAGATAAATGACTGTCATAATTTTCATATGTGTTGTGCAATGTAATTGCTTTTTCATTAGTGTCACAAGATTAAATCTGCAACCGCAGGATTCTCTTTTGCACGGGGAATTAAAGAGGCATGCCCACATCCTTTCTCAAAGCCACATGCCCCTGGCTCTCAACCATTCCAGTCAGAGGGCTGAAGAGCACCTAGAAAATGAGAAAGCCATGAGGACAGAAGCAGAATTGTGCCCCCAGCCAGCAGGAGAGAGAGCAGAGCTCTCTTGGGAGAAGAACTAGCACCCAGTAGCACTGGGACCAGAATGTGATGTGACTTAGTCCCCAGTGTGCTGCTGGTGGGCATCTGCGTTGATCAGCCACTGTTCTGTCCCCCACCTTCTACTCATTTGGATTTCACTGGCCGAGAGTGTGCAACTGCAAACTAGCTGGGAAGCAGAGAGCCCAGTTTTGAGAACAGTCTGCACACCAAGAAGGTGATCAGGAAAAGACACATCATTTCTCATCATGCCCAGCTTCATACAGATGTGTGCAGTACTTAATGCACTGCTTAGACACATTACCCAAAGTTCCTCTCAGACTAAATGAGGAAAATACCAAAGTAAAGGTGGATGCCTATAGTGGTAGAAAAAACTGTCATCTAAATATCTGTGCTAAAATAATCATATTATCATAGAACTCTTTAGGTTAGAAAACACATTTAAGATCATTGGGTCCAACTATTAACCCATTGCTGCCAAGGCCACCACCAAACTATGTTCCTAAGTGCCACATTAATCTTCCAGGGACAGTGGCTCCACCATTTCCTTGGGTAGCCTGTTTCAATGCCTGGCAACCCTTGCTGTGAACAATTGTTTTCTAAATTCCAACCTAACCCTCCCCTGGCAGAAGTTCAGGCCATTTTCTCTTGTCCTATTGCTTGTTACCTGTGAGAAGAGACCAATCCCCACCTTGCTACAACCTCCTTTCAGGTAGTTGTAGAGAGCAATAAGGTACCCCCAAGCCACCTTTTCTCCAGGCTAAACAACCCCACCTCCATCAACAAATCCGCACTAGGCTTGTGCTACAGACCCTTCCCCAGCTTTGTTGCTCTTCTCTGGACACACTCCAGGACCTCAATATCCTTTATGAGGTAAGGGGCACAAAACTGAACACAGTACTCAAGGTGCAGCCTCACCAGTGCTGAGTACAGGGAGAAAGTGTGGTACAACAGAGGAGCTATGCAGAAGGTATTCATGTAGCTCCACAGAGCAATGGACCAGATTAAAGGGAATGGACCACATTAAATACAATTAATATTCCCACTGCTTGCTCTACTCATACATCCAATAATGCAAACAAATGCCTTATAGATGCTCCAAGAAATGCATACCCAAAAGCTCATTATGTTATCACTCCACAGATGTGTCTGTGCTTTACCTATTTCTTCTTGCTGTTCTAAAGGTGCTGAGAGCATCCTGCCTTCTGGGGTTCAGCTTCCATGGTTCAGGGCCAGCATCCCACCAGCACAGCCAGGGAAAGCACCATTCCTTGGAGGTTACAGGGAACTCTCATGCAGCCTATAAAGTTGCTGCTTCCATGCACCCACTGCTTCCAGTCCACACCCATGTATTGGAACTCCTGGCTTCACCATGGCAGGGCCAGCCTTGGGGGCCATGGTGTCTCAGCTGACCCCATTACTGACTTCATCCAGTCCCACTGTCACTCTCAGCCCTCACAAGGCAGCCAGGCCACTGATGGTGATAGTACAATAGTCTGTGAAATTTTCTGTTATTTCTCAATTACTATACTACAGATTTAAAAAAGAAAAGAAAAGAAAATGCTGAGAATGTTAGTACCAAACTGCAATAACTTCCCTTGAAATGGATAGTAAATCGTCCAATCTTTTAACTCCATATAGTAGGCATAATATTAAACAAAATTAATACTGCTACTGCTTGCCCTACTCATATATTCAATAATGCAAACTTGTGCTTTATTTGAGGCTATGTATAAATTTAATATACATACTATTACAACAAGGTCACTTTGGAATAATCTGTTTGATGGATTCCAAGGAGGTGGCATACGAAGGGAAAAAGTAATCTTGTATGAAAAACACACAGTATCACCCTACATGGAAATGGCACAGCAGCCTGTTTTCAAGTCAGAGTATATAAATGGCAACTATTATAGTTTTACTTATACCACACAGCCAAGCATGGTTGCAGCTTTGTCAGTTGTTTTCCATAATAAATTAAATTCTCTTCAGTGTTGGCCTTTTTTGCTGTGTTTGTCACTCAGATTACTTTACACACACAAAATAACCCCTTGGTTTTTGCCTTCAGATGAATTCTCTTTACCAGCTCCTCCATTTTGTGCTATCAAGATAATAAGCTATCAATCAGGACAAGAACACCTTATAAAGAGAAGAAAGGACAGAGCAATATTCTCTAGAACATTTCTCCTCAGCACAATATTGCAAACAAACACCGTGAGACAACTGACAGCACTGGAAGAGAAATCTCCATTACAGTATTTGTGTGGACAAAAGAGATCCATGCAGGAAGCACAAGTTCCTTTTCTCCAGGCACAGTCACATGTCTATACCAAGTTGGTGCTGGTCATCAATATCTGGGCATCTGTGTCACTGGCCAGAATGGGCTGATGTATAAATATTAGTATACTTGTGTTATATCCTTTGCGTTTGTAAAATCTGAAATGGCCATGAAACTCTAGCATATTCCAAGGCAGCACCATATTTCTCTCTTCTCACTAATAAACAAAGACCACTGGATGCTGGTTCAAACCCAGCAGTTGTGGAACATCTCCTAAGACAATTACCTTGTTTCAAAAACATTCCAGTGGAAAAGAAAGTTATTTCAAGGGAAGAGGAACTTATTACTGTGCCTCATAAATTGCTCCAGCAGATATTTGACCTAACTATGGGAAAAAACCCTGCTCGTTGCCCTGACTTTTAATTTGGTCAACTGTCAGCTAGTGTATGTTAATCTAAACATTGAGACACTTTCTGCCTTTTACTCCTTACTTTAGCCCAAAACAGAAGTTCAGGTCAAGCAGCAGTTTCTCAGCACCCAGATGAGGTCTCTGTGCTGGACAGTGAGAGAACAGTGACTAAGGACTGGGAAAACTGAACAAGGATTTGTTCCCTTCATTGTTTATCACTTGTGTTGGACAGTGTGTTCATATGTTCTGTCTTCTCTTAGCACTGGAAGGAGAAACAAAAGTGCTCGAAATATCAGAAAATCCATTCTCATCACTAATCAAAAAATACAGCCATATTTTCTACAGAAGACGAGTACAGTAGGATCTGAGAGTACCAGAGGTAGGAGATAAAACAAGAAAAACTTGGTGGGGGGTTTCTCTACCATTTAAGTACCACAAGCCATTCTGAGTAGGCACACTTTCTGCTAAGGTCATGTACAAAATCACATGCATCAGGCCCAAGACGGCAAGTGGCAGATCATCTTGGTCTACCTTCAAACTTGCACCTAGATCTACTTTTTATAACTGCAAGTTTTCATACTGGATACCTCTGCGAGGAGCTCTCAGTTTTCCTCAGTCACTGTTTTATTCCTCAACACTTTTCACAAACAAGAGAAACTGCTGCTTTATTGTTTTTTGTATGCATAAAAGAGAAGATATATGCGTTATTCCTCCATCCACCCAATCTCTTTTTTTTCACTACTCAAGGATACATTAGGTTCAAAATCCCAAATTGTTTAGGGCTCAGCCCTCCATCAGCTCTTGCCATGATATTGATCTTCCTATACAAGCTGTAATGTGTGGAGGCTCTGTGGATGAATGATGCTGCCAGAAGTTTCTTCTTATACTGTTGGTATCAATATTTTTAAATTTATTTAGTGGTTTTCCATGTCACTGCTTTGCTAACAGCAATTCTCCATCCCTGTTTTCCTGAAGAGCCTTGATTCAGCTCTTCTAGTGTGAACAGCTTTTTACTCCTTTAAAAAGCTTTTAGACTCTTCAAGAAAGTCATAAAGCACTCAATACAATGTCCCTTCTCTTTTTAAAAAGCATTTGTGGTGGACTAATATATTGCCTCAAACATGCTAATTACATCTGATAATGGCTGAGTATTGCACTACAGGAGAGGTCCAGCAAACTCAATGGCAGCACTCTACTTGTTGTGTTCCATCATGTTAATGAAAACAATAAATCAATGACATGTTCCAAACCTTGACTTATCTCAGGAAAGAGGACCACTAACAAAATTTAGCACATCCAACTTAGAATTCCTCACAGATGGATAGATCTCTTTTCACTCTGATAAGGTTTAAATTCTCCTTTCAGCATACGGGCAATCTTTCAAGACGCTGAGCATGCAATGGATCTGAATGTACCCTTTTCTGGGAGACTGTACTAGCTTTGAAACAGGTACACTGTTCAGATCAGTGATAGGCACAGCAGAGAGCTGAGATGAATGATATGAGGAACGGAGAGCTATGGAAGATGATTTTACAGAGATTATAGAAAACAAGGAAACTTCCATTCAGAAAGCCAGGTAAGTCTGTTTTCCCTTTTATGGTATAAACATGAAGAAAATGTCAGTCTCCAGAGTCCAAAAAGTAATATGAAAGGGCTTTAAAACATTGCCATCTCATAGCCTGGAGAATAAAGGCAAAATTAAGTCCAGGTTTAAAAAAAATCAGAAATCTAAATGATGAGTATTGGAGCTGTACTTCTAACACCATTTTGCAGTTAAAGTCACTGATGACACATAACCCTGTTATCTATGGGGTGTATACACCTTAGTCTGCAGGTGCTGAACAGATATGTGTCGTCTGAAATTTTGGTATTATTCCTCAAGGGCTGTAGCATATATGGGCATTCATTTTATAAAGCAAGAGGTAATCAGAAACAGTTACTAGTAATAGTCAAACATCGCTAAAGACTAAATTTGCCCCTCTGACCCACCTAATTTTTAATGTCAAATCTCGTCAGTAAGCTAGAAGATAATGTCTTTAAGACAGTGACACATAGACACTAAAGGGCTGCAGATATTAGCCTACCATAAGCTGTCATGAAAGGCAATGAAAGTAAGCAATGATCCCCATTTTATTTGTGCAAAGATCTGAGTATCTCATAGTTTTCAGAGGACTGAAGATGTTACAGTTCGCTGGTCAGAGACGTTTTCATTTCAACGCACCCTCTGCATTCACCTGCAAAGAACCTGTTTATGCAGAATTTAAGGAAATTAAGTGGATTCTTTGCTAAGGGCTAAAGAAAGGTAATGTATCACATCATAGAAAAGCCTTCAGTTGGCTCTGTTAAACTTTTGCACTAGCTGATAATGGTATCCCTAACTACTTGTCAGCGATTTTGTTCTGACACAATGGCATCTGGCTCCTACACATCTTTAACTCTGAAGCAGAAGAGCTTTGAACCAGATCACCTCACAGCATCAAAGGACAACATCTGAAGGTCATTCAGTCTCTGCAAGGACTTTGATGAATGTACAGAACTTACAGGTATAGCAGACACTGCCAGCTGCAATACCTGTGTTTCAGTTCCTGTTATCACAACACTGCAAAACTTTATAGTATTTATGATCCTTCTTTATTGTTTTCTGTTATTTCGGTGCTAAAAAAAGTGTGGGATACCAAGAAAGAGAAGCAGATTTTGTTTAGAGAGCTTGATGTGACTGCATTCTAAATTTTCTTCATAGTTTACACAGGGAAGTTCCTGCAACATGTTTTTCCATCGATTGTTATTTTACTAACCTCTTGTATGTGGCATCCTTTAACACTGAGGAAATCTGTCTAAACATTTTTTTATCGAGGTTCCTTTCTGTCTGCCCTCAGGTTGATAAATGTGTATTGAATATGGAGTGATTCAATAAAGAATGGGTGGGCTGACTTACCAAATGAGTCAATTTCAACAAAGTATAAACTAGACTCTTATGGAAGATTTAAATAGAATTGTATGAATTTTTCCATACAAAATTCTATTTAGATTAATCACTGTGTTTTGATGACACCTAAATATCTGAGTTTAAAGAAATTTAAAGAAAACTCCCCTGGCTTACTGTGATAAGTAATAACAATGGCAATTACCAGCTACTGCAATTCAGTCTTCGCTATTTTGAAATGACCAGTGACTGAAAATTTTACTTTTCCATTTGTTTTTTTAAAGGATTCCTAAAATGCGGAAGTAAAACCTTTCATCTCTGATGTCATTATGCAGCTTGGAAAAGTAAATCAGGTGGTTTGTTAAACCTTACCCAACACAAATACATCGTCACTAGGGAATTCTATGAACATATATGTTAAAATTTCTATAAATTTTGTGACATTTTTAGAACTGGTTGGCAGGATTTTGAAAAAGAGACAACCTTATTCAAATGGCCTGGAGAGAGAATTGTGACCTGATTTTGTTTTCTTGAAGACGAACAAGTGAAGCATATACAACAGAGGAAAAGAAACCACAGCAAAACCAGAAAGCATGACTTTGGTTTCAGAGTTTTAGTTGTAGTTTCTTTGTTAGAAAAAAATGTAGGCACAGCACTTGCCTCTGTCAGCCACCTCAAAAACTGCCAATTTGATGGCAGTAGTAATCTCTGTAATATACTGCTTTTAGCTGTCATTTTGGAGGTGTTTAAAAGACTCAGACTCAACTAGCTAAACCAAAGACTCCTTAAACAGATGCCAAAAGGAAAGACAGAAATGAGAAGGAACAGGGTAGAAAAGGTTGGTAAAAAAAGAAAAAAAACGTGAATGAAGACAGCAGTAGAACTCAAAACTTTTAAAAGGCACCTGGCAAAAAGACGAACCTGACAGTGATCCTGGTATTGTCTGTTCTCTCTGTTTAGTACTGTCAGGTCATGGTTTCTCTCACAGTCGGGATGATGATGGCAGAGTGGTATTAATAGAGTGGGCTCTCGAGCACTGGGCAGTGAAAAGCATGTGTTTTAGCTTCAGATCTTACCAGTATCCAAATCAAATTGTGATTATTCAGAGAAGCCATCTGCTCATTATTTTGTCTGCTAATTGACCCTCATTTTAAGATGGGCATAGAAGGTTATCAGTTTCTGCATTCCCACATCTGCTTAGAAGTTCGATCTCAATATTGCCATTCATGTGACATATCCAAAAGTCTTTGATTTATTAGATTAATTCATTTTTTCTGCCTTTGGCAAATTTTTATAAACATTTTTCTGGGAGGAGATGAACTGGATTTCTGTTACTGTAGCAGCTCCTCCAAGCTGTGTGTTAAATGCCTCTGCTCTTTGCTGTGTTTGATATGCAAGAGAAGTGATCTGCTAAGACACAGTTCAGGATGTTTGTGTCTGTGA
Organism: Campylorhamphus procurvoides; assembly: GCA_013396655.1. Lineage (NCBI taxonomy): Eukaryota > Metazoa > Chordata > Aves > Passeriformes > Dendrocolaptidae > Campylorhamphus > Campylorhamphus procurvoides. The sequence goes on along the minus strand of WBMV01000298.1, from coordinate 3,147,325 downwards.
AGCTAAAGAATTAGACAGGTTTCTCTGAGGCACACAGACTATGCTACACCTCCACCTTACCTTTTCCTTATGATTATCTTCAAGAGAGCATCATGACAACTGGGATTCACTTTCCAAGACAGCACTCTCCTGGGGATGGGAGGTTTCTTATTGTCCTGACTGGGAAAGGGACTTTGCTGGTTGGCAAGACAATTCAGGTGCATTTCCACACTGATCCTCTCTTTCTCTCATACCTGCAAACTTATCTCCAAACTGATTTGTAGGTTCTGACACATAGCAGTAAAATCAACTTGGTGAAGATAACTAGACTTGTAAACTTCATTAACCCAGAGTCTTAATTGATTGTATCCCCTGTCGGTGCACTGCCATTTTAAAACTCTTACTGTGCCTTTCATATTCCAAGTAATAATATACAGGTACATATTAACTGCCTTAGAAATACATGTGGCAATTTTAACACATTTGTAATAAGGGCCTTCACTGCACAAAAAGCCTCCTTACCTAGGTGGTAAAAGTGGAGACATTTAAAACCAGAAATGTAACCAATTTTCTGAGATGACAACTGTAGTGCTTTCAGCCAAATAAAGACAATCCTGGAGATAAAGCAGGAGATGAGCTCAAAGAGGGTAGGAATTTGCTCTGCATCATACCTCAGGCCAATCTGTTTTCCAGAATGGTTCAGACTGATGACCATTTATCCCAGGCATGGGTGGGGGTAATGTTGTGCAACAGTAGTAGACAAGTCCATCCAGTCAAGCTACGGTGCTCATAGGAGACCTTGCAGGGTTTAAGAGTTTATCTTCAGAGTAGTTTCTCTAGGAACAGTAGCAGTACAAAAGCTTTTCCTTGGTCTTTCTGCTTTAGTTAACTTTCAGATTACATGAAGCCAATTTTGGTCCTACTCCACATCCAATCCCAGTAGGTAGTGCTCTTCCCTCAATGCCAGACCACTCTCCCTCTTTAGACTGCTTGCCAATTTCTTTTCTTTTCATACCTTTTCTAATGTTTGTTTGAATACATACATGTGTTTCCTGGATTTTAAAACAACAAGAAGAGAGATTCTGTACTTGATCATGCTCCCAGTGCTGTCTCTGAAAACCTTGTGAATTTTTCATAGTATCATATCAAGTTAATCACTGAAACATGCCACTGATGTCCTGCTGAGCTGCTGTTGTTGCTCACCCTAAACATCTGATCTCTAGGTGCCCAAATATGGAGCTCCACTTAATAACCCGGGTATTGTAAGAATTTATAAAGGACAATGGCAGTATTTTTAATGTATAAAAGATGTTTTGGAAGGAAGACTGAGTGCTGTGCATTGTTGTATGGGTATTTGGCCTTCAGGAATACTCAGAGACTTGAAGATCATAAGGAAGTAGAAAAAGAGCCAGAAAACTGGCTCAGTGTTTCATGCTGAGGGTATTTTGGAAAAAATGGAAGTTTGCACAGGACATCAGTGATATTGAGGAAAGGAGAAGAAGGGTGGGATGAAGGAAGAGAGAGAGGAAAGAAGGAGATAGGAGAAGGGGGTAGGGAAGAAGAAATGCCAACCTTCAGTGCTTGGTCTTGCTTCTCTCAGACTGAGAATTTTGTGATTACCTTAAGAAAGAACAGGAGAAAAACACTCACCTGCAAGTAATAAGATTGCTCTCCTTAAAATAAAAAATAAAATAAAAAACAGCCCAGATACCTCCCAGGTATCAGAAGTCAGTGGTTTTTCCTACGCAAATAAGGCTTCCTCAAGTACCGCCTGTCTCTTGTCCCCTGCCTGTAGCAGAAGACACTGTGTAGACTGCAAAGCCATTATTTCGCACTGAGACCCATAATCACAGGTCTCTCTTCCCTCTCAAGGTGTTCCATGTCCAGTGCCAGGTTTTACACATCCGTAGATCGTGTCACCGCAGTCTCACTTTGGGCCCGTGCTCTTGTTTGGTGGCTTGGATGGGCTGGTGCAAGGCCCAAAGATGCAGCAAAGTGACCAAGGCATTGAAAAGTGGGTCAGTAACCAAAGCACTGCAGTCAGGAAGGACTTAAAAGGTAGCACACTTCACAGCAAATCAGAGCTTCTTGTACTGCCCATCATATTCCACATGGTTCAATGCTCCAGCACCTCCCCTGCATATGCCTACTCTCAGGAGGATGGTTTACATAGCTTCATTTTGGCATCAAGACATACTTGTCACTTTGCTGGCTAATCTAAATAAATGAATGTGCTCCCTTCATCCTATTCAGCTTTTTTTTCTTATTAGAGATGTAGGCAAAAGTAAAGACTTGAACTAGTGTACCCCAGGAGTTCAGCTGCAGCAGTCTCAGCTATAAAACTTGGAGTGTCTTCAGAATCATCCAATGAATTAGCACTCCCAACTTCAAACACACTTTAGCTGCCGAATTTTTGCAGCTGTATGTAAGGTCACTGTAATTTATTTATTTTAGTCTCTCAACACTGCAGTACACTCTATTTTGCTGTATGTCACACTACTGCTCCCTGCTGCCCAAGTCTATTTCAGATCCATTTTACACCGCCTATGCATGAGACAGATCATATACTGACTGTGGATAGATGACTCCTCAGAAGCAGGGGGGGCTGTCAATGAGATGTTTGTCTCACCATGATTAATTACTGTGAAATGCCCATAGAGATTTAAAATCATGATTAATTACCAGAAAATGCACAGAGATCTTAAAGACTAAATTCTACTACTCACTAAGTTTACCCAAGAGTTCCTGTACATCCTGCATCTGGGGACACTTCTGCTACACGCAATCAGCTGATAAAACGCCCACAGAACATATGGCTGATTTTCAGGAAAAGGCCAAATAAAAATAGCTAGTAGTAAGCTCTGTGACAATATGCGTAGATATTCAATGACTGAGGTGTTAAGAGTCTATTTCTTTAACTGCTATTTTGTTTTACCTAGAAGATACTAATTTGTTTGCAAAAGGAAAACACTTTTATAATAAATAATTATATTGTTATTGGCGCTTTTTTCTTAACTTGACATGCTCAAAAATAAAACAGTTACCAAAAGGTTAATGTTCCTTCTGAGTGAAAAATGCTTGATCCTATCTATAGAATGCATTGATTTTCTATTTTATTCAGAACAGAGGCCAAGAAGATTAATAAGCTCCAGTATTTTATGTTAAGCTTGTTAGAGATCAAAATTTTAATAGGTTTGAAATCATCTTCTGAAGTCCCACATTAAAGGAAAAGCTAAGAGCAACTCAGTCCCTTTTCTGGGAACCTTCCTAAGACTTTTATCGTTCATATAAAATCCAGAATCAAGACCACTGTGTATCATGTGGCAGGGGGTGAGATTATTTAGTCCACCTTGACTTCTGCCACATTTTTTTGTTGCTGGATTCATGATAGCCTCCTCCCTTCTGGCAGATGAGTGCTCATTAGCACACTCATGCTCCTCTGGGCAGAAGCAATCTGGTGTTGAGCTGGGAGAGACAAGATCGGGAAGAAACATGGCAGTGAAGGTGCCTGTTACCTGCACAAATAGGTAATCAGAAAGCACCATGGACTGCGTTGTCTCCTTCCATTGGTAAAACTCCATCAAAAGCACCGTCTTCTTAAATACGAAAAATGTATTGTATCAATCACTTCAATCCTTCTTCAGTTACACATGTAGAGCTTCACCACATTATTCAATATATTTCAGTCTAATGCATTGAATTAAGTAATTTTAAAAAGTTCTGTAACACTTGAAATTCTTACTCAATTTTATCATTGTGCTTTCTGGGAAAGTATTCCTTTCACCATTTCCTCATTTCTTGCTGCTAGCTGCAATTCATTTGACGGAGTTTTGCAATGTTGCTGTTCAGAATGTTGCAGTAAAAACCATGGGGGAAAATGAATGCTCTGAGCAGTGGGATTCCTTGTCAAGATAATTTACCCAACTTTACACCAACATATAAAACCAAGAACTGTAGAGATCTTTAAATACACACACACTACTTCTAAGGTCTAGGTACAGAGCAACAGTACCCTTCAGTAGCAGATACTTTATGCATAGGAATTTCATTCTACGCAGAAGTTTGATAGACACAACAATTTTCTTCTTTTAGTAGACCTGTAAGAGAAAGATCAAACAATTATACCTGTTAAAGCTGAAATAAACTCCCTCTTTCTCTAGACTCCTTAGAGCTTTTCACTTCCTAGAGTTTTACAAGTCTGGCTGAAGACAAGCTGCTGTGACAACACTATGAGCATCAAATCTATTCCTCAGGAGTTATTACTATTAAAAAAAAAAAAACAAACCAAAACAAAACAAAAAAAAAAGAGGTAGATTCAAGTATGAAAAAAGAATCATCAAAATTTTACCTGGAAACATCCCACCCTCTGCTGTTTAGACACTTTATCTCATAAAAGGTTTTTCTTTCAGAAACAGCTATCAAAAAGGTTCTGACCTAAGCCTAAGGATTAGATAGCTCACAGAGAGGAAGCTGTACCCAAGATTGTAGGAGATTAACTTTATCTATGAAGTGGGTCAAAGACCAGGTATCATCTCTCAAAAAAGTAACTACAAGATGACAACACAGAGCTGAGTTAAGAGTAGAGAATTACTGTGGGTACTGTCATTTTCTAAGACAAACAGAAAAGTCTGGAAAAAAATAAAATTTGTAAATGCAAAGAAATGACACAGCGGTACATTAATTGGGTAGGAGCTAGATGTCCTTCTGAGAAATTGCTCCAGACTGTGCTAGCCTGGGGAACTCAGTCTTAGTGTATCATAATACCTGGAAAGCTGGCCTTGCTCCTCTACACCTAGTACAAGTCAGGTGTTTAAATTGCAGATGCCCCTTTAAAATGCTCAGGCTGTGGGGGAAGAAAAAAAAACAAACCCAAAAAACCAAACCACCATATTGGCATAATGAAGTGCTACTGTGAGGAACAGCTTTTTAATGGGAGAGCACAGATGTTCTGTGTGCAATAACTATAGTTTAAATTGAAAAGTACCGTTATTTGGACATCATTTCAAATCACAATACCCTAAAGGAGAGTTTTCAGGACATGCAAACTTGAGGGACACAAAGTTAAGGTAGAGTTAAATTGTTATACCTCCTCTTCTCTAACTGAGCAAAAAGAAAATGGTTTTCATTTGCATGAAAAGCAAAAAGTGGAAAATCACAGTTGGAGTAGGAGACGAGAGCAGGAATGAAAGGCAAAGAGCATAGACAGCAGCAGCTTCCCATCAGCTGATGGAAGGGGAAAAAACAAATGTTTTTCTCCAAAGCTGGTACTACCCCAATAGGTGGGAAGATGGTGCCACTACCCTGGAGCCAGCAGTTTGGCTGTGCACTGGCATTTGGAGAGAGGAAGACGGAAAGGGATATGAAGAGCCAGGGTTCATTTCACTAGGCAGGGGAGCCTAAGTCAACGATGCCGTACCACTGCGCAGATTCCCTCCAGCAAGTTCTCCTGTGCCACAACACCACAATGATCTTGATCAACATTTAGGCTGCTGCTATAAGAGAGCAGATCCTGCCTTGCTGACACCAATGTCATCAGCAGCCACTCATGGTGAGCACTCTGATGCCTAAGGGTTCTTTGATTTTTGATTTTTTAATTTTATAGATGTTAGAAATATCATAGATCTAATGCACTAGTAAAATAACTTCAGTAGCTGAATGTTTAGACACACCGACCCTATCCTATATCAACCCCTTAGAATTCCATTAGCTGTTTAGTCTTTATTTCAGGGTAGCATTGCAGAAAAGCACCGTGAAGCCTGTACCACAAGATAAAGACAGGGACAGAAGGACCTCCAAATTTGAACCTTTGGAAGGCCTCCAAGGACCTGATGTGCTGTGAAGATGACGATGACAATGAAGGAAGGGTCCTGAGACCCCAGACCCAATTCCTAACAGGGTGTGTCGAGGGCAGAATGGGGCAGAACTGGGGGAAATAACAGAATGGGATTGGATGGACACTATTATAAAATCTTGTAACGAGGGTCTAAAGGGGGGATTCCTGTGTAAATGTATTCCTGGAGACTGTTGGCTCATTAAAGCTCCTGCTCACTTATCTCCTAGTGAAGTTGCCAGAAGTTTTTTTCCTCACTCCTCAAGGCAACAGCTCCTACACCCTTTATTTGCCCTGAACCTCAGAGTAACTACTGTACATGCTCTGAGCTAGGTATGTTAGATTGGACATCCCAAGTATGGTACTAATAGAACTAATACTTTATGTTTTGTCTGTCAGTAAATAAAAGATACCAGATGGATAACCACAGCTTTTTTCCTATTACCTACTTTAACTTGAGCATTTCAGATCAGCTGTAGATAGCAGACCTTCCCTCCACCTCACTGCCCCCCTTGGAGAAACAATCACAGAATAGCAGAATGTTAAAGGGTTGGAATGGACCTTAAAGATCATCCAATCCCAAACCCTCCTGCCATGGGAAGGGACATCTCGCACCAGACCAGGTTGCTCAAGGCCTGATCCAACCTAGGCTTGAACGCTGCCAGTGTTGGGGCATTCACAACATCCCTGGGCAACCTGTTCTAGTGTCTAATCACCTTCACAGTGAAAAATTGCTTCCTAATATCTAACCTAAATTTCCTCTCTTTCAAGTTGCACCCATTACTCTTTGTCCTATCACTACAGTTTCTGGTGAAGAGTTCCTCTCTGACTTCGCTGTAGACTTCCTTTAGATACTGTAAGGTTGCTATCAGGTCTTGACACAGCCTTCTCTTCTACAAGATGAACAGCCCAAACTTGCTCAGCCTGTCTTCACAGGAGAGATACTCCAGTCTTCTTACCAGTTTTGTGGCTCTTCTCTGGACTTGCTCTAACAGTTCCATGTCCTTCTTATGTGGGAAACACCAGAACTATACACAGTACTCCAGGTGGGGTCTCACAAGAGCAGAGTAATAGGAAAATGACCTCTTATGACCTGCTGGCCACACTGCTTTTGATGCAGCCCACATACATTTGGCTTTCTGGGCTGTGAGTGGACACTGACAGCTTATGTTGAGTCTTTCATCGACTATCACCCCCAAGGCTTTCTCTGCAGGGCTGCTCTCAATGACTTCTTCCAAAGTGTAGGTGTGTCTGGGATTGCTGCAAATGTCACCCTCTGGATACTGTATTTATAATGAGGGACAAGTACCAGTCAGACTCATTGCTGCTTAAAGTAGGAGACTTTGAAGGCCTCTGTAAAATAATGCTGCTGGGAATTTTATCTTCCAAATCAGCACTGGCCACTAAGTCTGCTTTTACAGGTCAATGACACAGAAGATAATTATGTCCAGAATTGCAAAAAGCCCCATAGGCTCTCCAAATCCATTTCACCAGTGCTTACCCACACTAACTGTCCAACAGAAACAATGAATACCATTTAATAAGCAATAAATCTGACTTTTCCATACTCTTCACCACTATAGAAAAAAACCGGGACAGAAAATTCTGAAGAGTCAGGATAAGATGATAAGACAACTACAGTGAAAAAAAATATCCAGGCATATTCTGATTGCATAAAAACTGTCAGATTTATGCCATGGAAAATCATGGGGAAAGAATTGCCAATCAGAGCCACTTTCTTTTGAAGACAGCAGGGAAGAGGAGGATAATGTGTAGAACTGATAAGAATTTTCACTGGTCAGGATACAGAAAGCAGAAAAGCCCATTTAATTCATATACTTCAGGATAATTCAGGCCTCCTTTAAACCCTTTCTTTTTCTTACCTCCCTTTCTGTTCTCTCCTTTTTGCTACCTTACACAGCTGTCAATTTGGAAGTGAAAATGTCAAGATGCTCTTCAAAAAATTCAATCCCACAGACAATATGGAAAGCAGCCAAAAATCCTAGGCTGAAGAAGAGAATCCATGGCTCCCACTCCTCATATGCATGCCTTCACCAATAGACATTGTGGAAAATGTACGCTGTTGGAGACAGAAGTATCTGCACCACTCAGGAAAATTAATCCTCCAAGTCTAGCATAAAATACAGTCACAGATTTTTGTTGGTTTGTAAAGTTAGCACATAAAACTGTGTTTTATAACATGCACTAAGTGAAGCAGAAAATGTAGCATGGGTTCTTGTGGTAAAAAGAATGTTATCATCTGTCTATAACAGAAATTCACTTTTAAAATATTTTTCTGTGACTATAACAGAACTCTGTTTCCACTTCGGCTGCGATTCAGATACATTGCTGGGAAAGCCATTCTCCTTGCTGAAGAGTAGTTAAGGGCTGGGAGAAAAGTAATTTTATGAGATTCATTAGATGAGAGTACTGGCCAGAACACCAGTTAATATTATTTTTGTTTTGGAGTGTGCATATACCATTGCATGTGCCCAGATGAGTTGTTCTTAGAAACAAGTAGATATGACATAATAAATAACACCATCCTGTTCTGGTCAAAACTATCTAAACCTAAACGGTCTGAGAAGCACAAACAAAAGGCACAGAGCTGACTAACTTCTGCCATTAAAGTCAATGTGCCACCATCCTCAGTTTTTCCGATATTTCAGCTTTATTAACTGCAATACGGTTGCCTAAGCCACACGGCTATGCAGAATTTTACATTTCTATTAACATTCCTCTGTCAGATAGAGAACTTGTTAAGGTTCGTTAATCTTTAATTATGTTTTTAAAACCCTGTAGCCGCAGTAAATACTAGAAGTCTATAGTCAGCTGTGAGAAGTAGTATTAACCTCCAACCAGCACACTGCAGTCTATTCCTGTACGTTAAGCATCCAGCACTGCTCACATCCTCTACCATTTTGTCTTGCACACAACTTACATCATCTGAGTACTGTAAATCAGTATTTATACGTATGACTCCCAGCTTGGATATGCACACAAAATCAGAGGAGAGAGTAGTAAGGTAGGCAATAATAAAGATTGGAATAAGAAATGGAGGCAAATGAGAGGGAGGATGGACAATGGTAGGGAGCAGCCCTGGGAGGGCTAAGGGAAAAGAGATGATGCTTTAGTCAGTGCTTCAGTCAATTCCCTTGGTATAACCCACACTCATTTATAACTTGAATGGATGAATAAATGGATATTTTTCCTCCCAGCTATCCTGCTAGCTGTAAGTGTGAAAATATGGTAAATACCCTCTCCAGAATGCATTCCCTATTTCTCATCTCCTACTGTGTGCAGAAACTAGTTACATTCATTTTAAAATACCTCTTGGCTGAGTTCTTTAGCCTCCTCAGATATGGATGCAGACAGTTAATCACTGTTTAACTTCCCAGCTGGTTTTGTCACTTGATTAAGCATCGACTTAGAAAGTTTTGTCATTGTAAGAGCCAAATTTGTGAGACACCAAGCACCATCCTCAAGGCTTAATGCCCTCAGCTGCCTTTGTCTTCTGAAGGGGCTTAGCATAAGGTCACTAAAAGTAATCACCAAGAAGTTATGCCTAAATACTCTTTCAACTGGGGCTTTATCCCACAGGCAGTTATGTGCTGTAAGTGCAGAAACCAAAGCCTGGTGCTGAATACCCAGTGTTTGTTTAGTGCCTGGTCAGTGCAGCTCAATAATAGAGTCAGCAAAGACCAAAAGAGGATGGAAAAAGGCAATTTGCAATATAGCCAAATTTGTGCAGCCTCCCTTCTGAGTCCTGCAGGGGAAGGGGTTGTGGGCATGCCTACCCTGACTTGCTCAGGTTGAGAGAGAGTCGTGCCACTGAACTCACATGAGAAATTTCAGGTGCTCCCTGTGTGACAGAACTAGCAGATCACTCAAATGTGACTATACCAGAGATTAATCCAGAATAACATGAGACCAGAAGAAAGTGAGGGGCCATTTTTGTCTTGGGTTCAACAGCCAGTTGACCAGGTTCTTGCACAAGGCAGCTTTTTTGCTGTTCCAGGAGATCACAGTCTGTGCTGGGCTGCAGAAGCAAGCCCAGCAAGCAGCCCTGCAAGCAACTCTGTGCTGCTCTCCCACCATTCCATACTCTGTCTTGGTTTGTCATGGATTGGCCTAGAAGGGTGAAACAAATACAAACACCATCTGAAAAAATAGTTCTTATCCTCTTCTGGTATTTTCACACTTGTTTTAACTTTGTTTTCTATGTTTGTTTAGCCTGTAGGTTTGTGGAGGAGCGTCTGCTGAAACAGCAAATTCTCATGTAAGCTATAGACTAAGAACCTGTAGAAATTAAGGAAAAATTAAAAGAAATTAAATAATTAGCAAACAGAAAACAGAAACCAACGACTCATTAGCCATCAGCTCTCCCTAGCGGTTCTGACCTCAGAATGGCTAGTGTCTGTTTCACACATATTAACTGAGTCTCCCATTACATCCAGAGACCTTGCCACAATTATTGTGATGTCCCTTGGGAGCTTTTAACATCCATCAGACCCCAATAGTCACAATGGACAGGCAATGCAGGCCAGCTGCACTGCAAGGAATGACAGTGACAGCAGGACCATTGGGACTTTTCTGAAAAGGTCCATCCCCAGAACGCCCATGAAACTCCAAGGACCAAGCTGAGGTGGCAGTGAGGATAGCCCAAACCCTATGGCCACCACATGAGTCAACAGACATGGGCTACTAACTGCCCTCCTGGCAGTCATGTGAGAAGAGCAGTCTTTGCTCAATATAGTCTCAATGTTGAAGGAAGCAAAGCATCTCTGTCTGCCTTGTCTCAAAGTCAGTCATCAGTTAGCTTCTTTGGGTGTCCCTATAAAGTCGATTATAACCATACCATTTTATGTTGCTGAAAAGGGAAAAGGGAGTTCAGTTTCCTTTCAAACTCCAGTACCTCCTCTCAGAGGTAATGACTGATATGCTCAGCATGCTCTTTCTCAGCTGTATAGATACTCTTTTTTCCATGCTGCACATCTCCTCTGCTTTGGGAGAAAATTTTTGTCTGCCAGAGCTGCCCTGGTGTGGCTGTCTGACCCTGGCTGAATGCCTGGTGTCCACCCAAACTGCTTCAACCTCCGTCTTTCGCCTTTCTAGAGGGAAAGAAATAAAACGCCAATCTAGGAGTTTACAAGTGGAGATAACGGCTGAGAGAAGATTGATTAACTTCAGTGGGTAAGACAGACTCAGAATAAAGCTTAAATTTATTACTGACAAGCTAAGAACTAAAAATAAGAAATAAAACAGTCTTAGAAACACTAATTTCAACCACCCCTTGGTCTTTCCATGCTCTCCCTCCTCCCCCTAATGGTGCGGGGGACATGGAATGGAAAGTTTGCAGTCAGTTGTTGCTTCCAACGTAAAAGTCCAAAGCCCTTTTTGGGCAGCAGTTCTTCCAAAATCTGATGTCTCATGGGTCTTTCTGTGGACTTCAGGGGGACCACCCATTTCACCACAGTCCTCCCCATGGCTCCAGGGGACCATAACTCTGAGTCCTTCCCCTGCTTTCCATGGGTTCCCTCCCACGAGAGACAGTCCTCTGCTCTCCTGTGGGTCATTCCGTAGGGTGCAGTCTCTTATGGATAAGCTGCACCTGCTTCAGGAAGACCCCACTCCATCTTGGGGCCTCCCACAAGGTAACAGCCTCCTTCATGCATCCTCCTGCTCCAGCATGGGGGAGTCTTTGCACCCCGATGGCCTCCCATGAGCTGCGAGGGGACAGCTCGCATCAGCATGATACTTCACCATGGGCTACAGGGAATCATAGCTCTGAGACCTTCCCCTTCTCCCATGGGGTCCCTCCTGCTCCTTCTCCTCCTGCACTGGCCTTGATGTCTGCATTGCTAATCCATGGCTGCAATTTTCAACTGTGCAACAATTCCTCAATTCTTATATATGTTATCATACAGAAGCAGATCAAAAGCAGGGGGTCCCTCCTGGACCCAACTATGATTGGGTCTGTAGGATAGGGGAAACTTCTAGCAGTATCTAACAGAAGCCATCCTTCTCCCTATGAAAACACTTAGCCACAGAAACCCACAACACCTGGGTGGAACTCACCAGATGCCCACTCTGTCAGCTGCCACGCTGCCCTTCTCTGAGATTTTCTCCTGGGGGTTTAATTTGAAAAACACAAGAAGAGGGGGAAGTGGCCACTATGGTTCCAGAAGGAGAGATTTGGTCTCTGCAGGACTTAGGCACCCAAGGGTATCCAGATACCCTGAGGATACTCTTCAGAGGGGGTATCCATGGACTTAACATGGGTCTTCAAATATCAGGTATGGCAAAGAAAAAATATGTGGGTTTCAACTAGGATTTTTTTTCCCTTCAGGAGATTGCTCTAATCCATCCAAATAACTACTGCATCAAGCACAGAGACCAGTAGGCATCTTCTGGTGGCCACTTTTATTCCTCATTGACTCCTAGCATTTTCACCCTGTAAGGCATAACATATGGAAGCAAGCATTCCTCTCCAGCAGGGCTGATATCCTTACTCCAGCTGTCTTGATAATCTCTTTAGCTCACAGACAATCGGATGGAAAATGTAAAGGCATCATCCAGCACGATGGAGAACAGCAGTACAAAAACACTTACTGCTCTGGTGGCTACCAGTGTCATGTAGAAGATCCTAAGCCTGGCTTTCATCTAGAGTTTCTCATGAAAGGAAATTGGAGAAAGAACCACCAATTTTCAGGAAGATGACCTTTTGGTGACCAGCTCTGGCAGGATCTTCCAGCTGCAAACCATTAGTGACATGTAGATATTTCCCAAGCCCTGCACTCAGGGCTTCTTATTAGCTAACCAAGAGGACTCTCAACTCAGCATGCTCACCTTTCTGAATCCGTATTTCAGACACCCAGCTTTATCATGTATTGCAGCAAGGTGCCCAGGCACCTCATGTGGTAAAGAGATTGTGTACAGGACCAGTTCTAAACATGTTTTGTCCCAAACATTCTGAATATTGCAACAGGAAAGGCAATTGGAGGACAGGGTCCCACAGAGGTGGGGAAACACTATTCTGAGCCAACTCCCTGCTCTGCCTTGAGACTTGTGGTCAGTGTCCCCTCTCTCAGCTCACTTCCTGCAGAAGGGCTGGCTGTGCATGCATGAACAAAACGTGGACAATTTCTAATTTGTGTAAGGCACTCACCAGGTTAACTTAAAGGGAGCAGATTGGGCCCCCTCATTCTTTTTTTCCCCCTCTCTTCTCTTTCGTCTCTCCTTTCCTCTTTCTCTTTTGCTTTCTTTTTCTCACAGCCTCAGTTCCAGAACATCCACATGGCAGGACTAATGCAAGATCAATCAAAGGACTGGTGATATTCTTTGTGTTCTTCCCTTGCTTTGCCTGGGCAAGCATGGCTATCATATTCTACCCCATATTCCGTACTGAACTTTGGGAGCAGGGAGCTTGTGTAATGGTGCGTTGTGGCTTGTGAGCCAGCACCTTTGAAAAGTAGTGTTGTGGCTTGTTAATCAGCACCTTTGAGGAGTTTGTTGTGGGAATTGAGAACTTACTGAGTGTACTGTACAAAATTAAGGGCTTGTTTGCGTCCACCCTTGTGGAAGTCTATTGTATAAATTTAAGAGCCAACACAATTTGAGTCTAAATAGTGGGCTGGTTGCCAGAGTTAAGATGACTGTAGAATAAAAACATAAGTGTTCCCTGATGCATGTCCAGTACCTTCATTAAGCCTGAAGAGAATTTATAATCAACACCACTCCCCTATCTGTGGGTCATGACAGATGGCATCCCAGTAGGTGTCAGCACATCTAAAAATCAGAAATTGCCCTGCCCAGCCCATCCTGGGGATGTTCCATACCACAGAACATCATGCCCACTATTTAAACTGCGGGCCCTTGGCTGTGAGGGGCCAGTTGCTCCTCAGGGAAGGGCTGGGCATCAGTCAGCGAGGAGTGAGCTAATTGTGTAGTGCATCACTAGTCTTTCTTGAGTTTTCTTCCTCTCTGGGTTTTTTCTTATCTCCTTTTTCATTATTATTAATTAGTTTTATATTTTAAATTATTTCAAGGATTAAAGTGTTCTTATCTCAACCAACAGGTTTTACATTTTTTCCAATTCTCCTTCCCCTCCCACTGGGAGCAGCAGGGCAGTGAGTGGTACTTAGTTGCTGGGTGTTATTAAAGCATGGCAGGCATCTGCATGCCCACTGTGCCCTGGCACACAGCCTCAAAATGCCCGTGTTCACGAGTTGCCATCGAGCTGTGGTTTTGCCTTTGTGTTTGTCTGAGCAGCACATATACACTTGAGCTGCATTAGCTGTATGTTGATAAAAAATCATGCTGAATTATCCAGTTCATTTGGGGTCTTTGCAGAGCTATCAAGATTCTCAGTACGCAAATGAGTCTTGTTTATCATATGATAGATACTGTGTGATACAGCACCTAAATTACACTGAGTTTGCAATACCATCTGGTTTCATCTTTCATTACATGAGGGGATCACTGTGTTATAATTGACCTGAAAATTGTCGCAGAAATAAAGCAGGGCCATGGATGCAGTCTGAAGTGGTAAAAAGCTCTGCTCACTTACATGAGGCAAGCAAGTCTCAGGCATAATTCTCTTTTCTCATCTTTTGATCTGGAAAATAGCAAGTACCAAGAAGGCCACTGCAAAAATCTTGTATTATGCACAGGTTTACCTGGAAGTACAGTCAGGTAACACTGCCATAGAGGGGGTCTTCCATTCAAATTTTCACATGTGACAGAAGAAGACTGATATATGGTAGAAGGAAAGCCAGTGAAGACTCAGAAGAATGGCCTACAAGTATTAAGTTACTTTTATTTTGATAGGATCCTTAAGACAAAGTAAAGAAAATATATTTATTAACTTTTAGCAAGCTCCAAATCTTCCTGTGATTTCAAGGAAATGATGGGCTAATGTATTTACCTTATTGATAATGCAAAGAGACTCAAGGAAGCTGACCATTTCTCCTTGTCTACATTTCACTCAATCAGCCAAAGCACTTTCTTGAGCATCTCTTGCAGACCAGCTGACTGTCTGATTAAACCACACAATAATGATTCATCATTGTCTGTCCATTCCCTTTTCTGAATGTCTAATTAAAGTGATTTTTATGCCCAAAGATAATTGCTTGTTTCTATTATTACTCTGAAATGTTAATATAAGCTAGCTCACCAGTCTCGGTGTCTACCACTAGAGACAATAAATAAATTAAATACAGAAAAATGATGTTTTAATAATATTATGATTGAGCCATAAAATTGTAACAGCACGGTAAATTCCAGTTAAGGCCACACAGTGTTGCCAAAGACATTTGCTGTACATATGACTGGTTGTTTTTCAGTGTCCCAGAAAAGGAGATGCTGTGCACCCTGCCTGCTTCATTAGCAACAGATTACTGGCCTTATAGAGTCAAGTGAAACAGAAAATCATTTTACAATGGTCATTATTTTCATAAGTCAGTACTTACTGACAGTTTTTATCCTGCATCTGAAATATGTGAAAGATGGTGGAAAATGTTGGCTTTTCAGTGGAATTCTCTTGCCTTAATTATCTTATTCATTTATGAATCATTTAAGAATGTTTTTTTCCTATAGTCTGTCTTTGTCTAATGACCCTTTGATAAAGGTAGCTGCACCAAATTACTGCCCTCAGAAGTGGAACTAGTGGTCAAAAATAGAATTGCCACAAATGAGCTATTTCTGTAAAGAGCAATCAAATCAGTATCAATGTTGGATGTTTTAAGTTTAAATAGCCAGTATATTTTTTTCTTCCTTATTGGTTTTTTCCAACCATCACCACCAGCCCATACTCAATATGTTGCTACTTCCTGGGTTTCAGGACTTTTCCTTCATCTGTGGTATTTGCTTATTCTTCACCTCCCTTCAGCCCTGATTCATGTTTTTAGGGCTTGCTGTAAATTTCCACACTATCAAGAAAACTTCAGGCTTTGCTTTACATCTCATCCAAGCTGGTCCCAGATTTAGAAATTTTATTTTCTTAAGAGCTCTTGAGATATCAGACTAAAACATGAAAAGCTTTAGGTCTATAAGAGTTACTTGGAATTTTTCCTAGATGTTTTTATGGTTTACTTTCAGCACCCTATAGCTAAATTCATACCAACTATAAGCAACTTGGTTTTAAAAGGCAGGGGCAAGGAAAAGTAATGGCAGATTTACAGGAGATCTTCTTATCTTGGTATGAAAGTAATTTGTCTGACAAATACCTTGAAACACAAATAGGGAATGGGCATACTACTGTCTTCCCTTCCCAACCACTTCTACTGTAGATGCAACTAGTACTGAAATGCTGCTCATCTCATTCCCACTGGTTTTCTGTCACATGTGCAGCATGAGAAGCTCCAAAAATAGTTGTGACCCCTGAGAGACCTGGGTGTCCTATCCTTTTCTCTTGACTCCTTGTCCCTCATATGGCCACAGCAAGTTATGGATTCAACCAGCTCAAAATCATTTGGCACATTTGCCAAAATAATTTTCAGGGAGTCCTTAGCCAGCATAAAGCCACCAGTGAAAAAGTAGGAAACAGCAATTGCACTCTGCCTTTGACAACACAGACTTTTTTTCTAAGTAGGGCAACACTCAGCTTGCATGAAGAGAGAGATCTTTAGGAAAAACTGTACCATATTTCTGTTTCATCCTGGCATTATCAGCCTCTAAAATTGAAAAGCTTGGGGAAAAGCCTTCTGACTTGAAAAAAAAAAAAATAAAACAAAGCCCCCTTAACACCTTCCTTACCTTTTTCTTCACATATGCATGTGTATGTATACTTTCCAGGGCCTCCATCACATTTCTCATGGCTGGAATCATCCCTGTGGTCACACCACTTACCCCAGCTGCTGCTTAAATTAAGTCTGTGCTGCTTCATGAATGCACTATGTATAGTAATCTTTAATTAGTACAGATTACAGCTTGGTATTACTGATATCC
Source organism: Campylorhamphus procurvoides (assembly GCA_013396655.1). Lineage (NCBI taxonomy): Eukaryota > Metazoa > Chordata > Aves > Passeriformes > Dendrocolaptidae > Campylorhamphus > Campylorhamphus procurvoides. Next base: position 3,130,569 of record WBMV01000298.1, on the reverse strand, counting down.
CATATAGTTTAAACTATAAATACTAGTTTAAACTGTCTCTTAGAGCTAAGGATCTGATATAGAACAGCAAAACAAACAATGCAGACAAAAGAACAGAGAAAAAGCAATTAGTGTGAGAATTCAGATTCAAGTTTTCAACTCCCTGTCCAAGCCCTCCAGTAGCAATGACTGCAGAACAAAAAGATAGGTTGCATAGAACTTACTCCCTGTATTCCTCAGTAAATGGATAATAAGAAGAATAAAATAATAATAATAAGAATAAAAGAATAAGCTAATGCCTTATTCTCATTAAAATAAAAAAAAGGTTTGAAAACCTCTGCCTTTACAGGGGTTTGTTGTCCAAGACTTGATTTTCGTAGTAGACCAGGTACTAGCTGGGAGAGAGTTATTATGTGTTTTCATCTATATAGTATTTATCATAGAACAGATGGTCTTTTTATCTATTCTATAGATATCTATTTTATCTATTCTATAGATATCTATATCTATTCTATAGATATAGATATTCTATAACAAGGTCTTTTTATCTATTAAGTCTTTGTCATGATACTAGACATCATGAAGTTATTCAAATGGTAATTAAGACACAAAGAAAGCAAGTGGCTTGCAAAGTTTACCCAGAAAATATATCAAGTTACAACTTTTGAACTACAGCTCAAACCAGACTTCCATACCCTCCTCCCTGATTTGCTGGAATAGCCGGTTAAGACAACCTTGGAAACTGCCTTGAAAAATCATGTAAGACGTGAAATACTGTTGAAATGGGAGCTTAGTTTTCAGTTGCTTCAGTTCTAAAATCTGTGATTTCTTTACTTATAAACTTCTCTGTTTTATAGGGCAGATTATTCTTATCATCCATTGACTGTAGAAGGAACTCTTGATAGGAGATAGATGCACACACATCTGGGATAGGTGGGATTATATTTCTTCTTGAATACCATTTCTCAAATCTGAGTCAAAACATTGTGCCACTACACCACAGTAGCAATGTGAAGTTTACACAAATGCTGGACTGTTGGCAGAAAAGAAAATTCAATTCTATTGCTTCAATTCTGTGGAATTCCTTTCAACTTTGTTCTGTAAAATACTGCTGCTTTGAGGATATAGCAACTTCTTTGTGTATTTCTCAAAAAAAAAACACTCTAAGATTTCATTATCAAAAGGTAGGGTCATAAATATGCAGAGAAGTAAATTTAGGAAATATTTAATTTAATCCTGTATCTTTTGAATTCTAGAGGAGCTGACTGATGAAAGCAGAAGAAAAGCAATCAATTTAACTTGACTCACTGACTTTTCTTGTAACAATTTTTTATTCCCTTCTCTAAAATTAACAATTTTCTCCTAAATTGAACATATTCAAACAAAATGCTCAAAGATTTTCAGAGTTTCTGAAGTGTTCTGCAGTTGTTTTTAACCAATATGGAAACATTGGTTCAGATGGAGTGCAGAGCTACCTTCTGCAGATCATAGCCTCACTATTTGGATAGTTTGCATTGTATTGGACTGGGCTGAATTATAGGCTTCATAAACAGGTGAATGTGTTTTAGATTTCCTGAATATTTGTTTTTTCATTGGTTTTATTTGTTTTTTCATTTTTATTCTTCTGTCCAGAATCACACAAATAACATGTAAGCTATATTTTCTAACAATAGTAATTGATAACACCATCTGACTATTGAATTAATTAGCTGGGAAAGACTCAATTCATTCTTTTGATCACAGTCTGAATTCTTTTCATTTGTCAAAAACATCTGCTTTATTCCCTTGGGGAGCAAGAGAGAACTGCTGGACACCTCTCCTTCATGCAGGATTGGGTAGAAGCTGCAATCTCCCTTGCAGCAGGAGATAGAACTCCAACACAAGCCTGCACAAAGCTGCTTGAAAATTGAGCTGGATGAGCTGGGTCCTGTTAGAGAACAATGTGTCCATCTGCAAACAGACATAGCAATAGCAAAGCTCACACAAATAAAAAAGAAAAGATAAAAAACAAACCACCAAATAACAAGAAAAGGAAATGTGTCCTGAAACAAAAGAAGCATTTTGATACAGTGTTGCTTCTATCTACAGAAGCTCGAAATTGGGAATTAATAAATTATTTCACTTTTATTTCTTCCCTGTTCAGGTGAATACTCTTTCTCAAGAAAGGGAGCTGAGCATTTCCTCCTTCCAGAGGGAGCTGCCCACAGGCCCTGGCTAGCTGCAGGAGCTGCAGAGTACCAGTGTAATAGAATTTAAAAAACATTAATGTTGCTAGCAGGGCAAACCAAAGCAATACATTTTGCAAAACCAGTCAACAAACAAGGGTATAGATTGGCAATTGTGAGCCCTCCTGCTAGAATTGTTTGAATGGATCTCATGAGAAACAAAGTTCCATTCAGGTCACTAACCAATCATAAGTCAATTGCATATCCACAGTGTGCAGCACCACTCCCAGGCGTCCCAGCTCTAGGCATAGGTCCCAGGCAGACCAACAGAAATAAATTTATGGTTGAACCGTTTGGAATAGCAAATCAAGAGAAAGAAATTGGGTATATTCAAAATTATATTCCATGAACATAAAGGGAGGACATGTGTTGCATATGTTATTTTTTGCAAATAAATAATTTTATTCCAGCTTTAAATTAATCTTGTTTCATCAGAATGGTTTTGCATATCAATAAAGTGATGCATTGCTTAGGAATTCAGGTATTTCATAAGAAAGTGCAAATTTTTAGGATCTAGATCTCCATATTAGAATAGGCTCTTACAGTTTCACAAGGCAAAATTAAAATTGTAATTGCAAGTTGCAATCACTATGCTGAAAAGGATGTCAAGCTGAAAGCTTACCTGTCCTGTAATATTGCATGAAGTATTTCTTAGCCTGGAGCTGAACTGATTGATCTGTCATTTAAATGCCAGGGAGAGCTTTTAGGACTGGAGAGAGAAGAACAATAATGCAGGTTGGTATTTCTTTGAAATGAGGCTGCTCAACAGAGATAATTCAAAATACTCATTCTTTTGCAACTTTAGTTACATCTCAGTTTAAACAATTCTTTTTCCTGCGGCAATGCAGCCTCAAAAAAAAAAAAAGAGAGAGAGAAAGAAACACTCCCTTAAAGTGTTTTAGGGAATGCTCATGACTTTTTTATTGCTTGGGGCTTGCTTTATTGCATCAGGGCAAATGTGAAACATTAAGGTCAGAAATGAACACTGAACAACCCCAGCCAGAGCATGGTAGTCAGACATAATGATACATCCCGATGCAAGGGTAGATCACATAGGAAAAGTGACCAGTGATCACATCACCTTATTGTGTCTCAATCGTCAAAAATATCAAGCTGCCCCAGCTTCCTTCCCAGAAGCTACAGGGGAAGCAGGTTTTAGCCCTAAATAATCTGTCTTCCATACTCCACTCTACTTTGCAGATTTCAGTCCCAGCAGGTTTTTGGAGTATAGTGACCTCACACCAGGCACATCTTTATTTCCCTCCTCCTTTTTGCTGAGGGGTTGTTTTTCCTCCCAAAAGAGAGTTATATTGTGAAGTGGGAAAAATATCAAGTGTAATACTGCACTGACCTCCTAAGGCATGTTAATGGTGTCTGAACAGCCCTAATGTTTGTAGCCCTGGTGATCTAAAGCAAAAAGTCCCAAACTGGGACACGTAGGTTATGAGCTGAGACACAGGAGAATGGTGGGAATGCTGGCTGTAAGTGTACATTGTGTAGAATGTAAAGGAGGAATATTGAAGCTATGGGAGAGGCTGTCAGACAGTGTAGAGCATAGAATATGGCCACTGGGAGCAATTGGAGGAGAGGAGTAAACAGCAAGGCTCAGAGGCCAAAAGAGAGCAAGGGCAAAGGGAGTCACAGCAGGAGAACCCACAGCAGGAGGAGCTGAGAGCAGCAGCACCGTATTAGCTCACTTTGAATAAAGCCTTCCTAGCAGCAAGTCTTAAAACTGTAGACTGCAGCTAAACCTATAGACTGCAGATGGGGGAAGACCACCAGTTGGACAAACCCCATGGAGGAGAGACTGCAAATGTCTGTTAATATGACACTGTGATACTTCCTGTCATCCTGTTTTTCTATCAATCAGATTAAAGTTTTCCATCCAATAACAAAAAAATATTGGTTACTAAAGCATTTGACTTGTATTGGCAAGGGAATACAATTATTTCGTTCATCACTAGAGTATTAGCCTAATATTCCTGGACTTCTGGTAAGCACTGTGATCTTATTTTTGTGGTGAAACCCTTCAAGTGAAATTTATCCCTTCTTGCTGGCAAGCTAGTCCCATGAAAATGCTTTCACGTGCATTCTGTCCTCTCAGTAATGGTGTCAGGCAGAGTACCAGCAATTTCCAGCCAGAACATGGCATTTCCTGGCCAGCGGGCTGAGAGGATTGTACAGCACTTCCGTACTGGCAGGCATCTGACTGGCAGGTCAAAGAATACATGCATGTTTTCTGGAGGGTCACTAGTTACAAAGAGCTAGCTCTTCTCAACCAGCAGCCAACAGCAGCCACTAAGGAACAGGGAAATGTGGCACACTCTAATGAGAACACAGAAGAGCCAGAGGAGGGAAATTGAGAGCTCCCATAGGAGGGAAATGGGTAGGACCATGGGGTAGGTATCATAGGATGAAGGAGAAATAACAGAGAAAAAACCAGCAATTTTCCTGAAAGATGTTGCAAGAGGGATTGGATCAACTGTGAGGTGGACCTTCACTGACAGATCTAGGGGGGTGATGATGAAGGCTGCTTTAGACACCGCAGCACTGAAAGCCATAGTGGTGGCAACCAGCCACATGGAGGGAACAAGAAGTACAGAAGTGGAAAAGTACTGAGGGGAAAAGAGAACCCTGAGGGGAAGCACGGGGAACACAGGGCAGAAGGAAAGTAGGAGGAAGATATACTAGGATATGTCCTCTTGCATTTGTTTTCATTTGAAATCCAAACTCCTCTTTGATTAAGTTATGACTTAATGGATAAAATATAAACTCTAGTCTCAACTAAAATTAGCAGTGCTGTTGATCACAGTGATATTCCTCACACTAACTATGGATAGTGTTTCCAAACTACTAAAGTCTACCAAAAGGGAAGCTGGCTGTTTATGCCTGGAGCATCATCTGTTTTTGCAAAGCAACAAAAGAAATGCCTAATTAATTATGTTTGTTACCTATTCCCTGAAAAGAAAAACAGTAGCGGAGAAATAGTGCTTACCTTGAATAACCACCTCCTGTTTAGTTCAGAAAGAGGGATTTGTTTGTACTTAAACAGATCAACTTTCTGTTCATAAAATGACTTAAATGTGTATCTCAGTAGCTGTTATTTTGTTGCCCTGAAGCAGTGTGAGCTAAGCAGGGATCTCATATTAGACTCCAAGTACAAAGCAAGACTCAATCCTCTACGGAGCAATTGGATAGGCAAAGAAGGTATATCCTAAAAACTACTTGCAAAACACATCTCTCACAAATAGGAAGGAGTTCACCAAAAGTTGCATTCAAAATTGACCACATAAGGGACATAACACAAACAATCCAGAAAATAAACATTTAAAATTAAAAATGCCTGTTTCTGGTGCTAATAACAAATTAATACACAAATGTCATCAAAAATAAATAATGAAGAATTACATTTAAATCTCAGCCAAATATGACCAGAATATGAATTTGGTGTCAAAAGCTATGCAAAAGCTGCTTAACTTTCTGTAATGCATTTTTGGTTAATCAGTCTAAAAGTACAATTAATGTTTAGATTATTTTAGGTTGCACATTTTCCCCTAACAATTTCAAGTAAAATTTTGTTGCCATTACATTTACAGAAAAGTAATATAAATTGATTTATTTAGCAATCAGAGACAAGCTAAAGTCCCCTGTGAAGCAGGGACATCTAAATTAGTGCTTCCTGTGCAGTGTTCCTCCGTGATAAAAGCATTCATTAAAGCCGGGACTGCGGAAACAAAAAGGAAGAGGTAGTTTACCACTCACTACACAAAGGGCACTAAACAGTTGCAAGGCTATAAAGTTTAGTTAAAACCTCGTAAAAGAGAATGCAACATTACATCTAGATAAAAATGTTCAGATGTTTATTAACAGCCCATGCAGAATTCTATGATACACATTCTGATTATAAAGGCTCAGAGAATAGCTGTTGCTGTAAAATCCCAGCCATTCGTGCTTCCAATGAAGAGTGCCTTGGCAATACACAGTGAGCTGGGATTAGTTTTCCAGGGCCCTTGAGTGGGAATAAAACCAGTATCCTGCATCACATCTTGTCCACGGGAAGTTTACTGACTCTCCACTGGCATTGCATAAGATGTGTCATTGTCTTCTGTAAAAATTTAACAAAAACTCTAACAGGTTTGCTTTTTCATCAATAAAATCACAAGAAATGGCCTTGTCACATCTACGTTTTTTCTAGATTGAAAATTAAAAAGGTTTTCTCTTCCCTTTTTTGCTTTTTGTCTGTTTCATTGTGCTGCAAATAATACACAGGGTTTTACTTCTGCATAGAAGATACTTAACAGATTGAGTCTGCTATCACCCTTTTAATTGTTAAAACCAAAGCAGAAAATTCACTGGAGCCACAGAATATGAGAGGCAATAATAATAATAAAGAGAAGGGCAAGTATTTACTTAGAGATCATTTATCACTGTCTCATGAGAAGATAATTGAACAATTTGTTTTTAAGTGCAAAAAACATGGGAGGGTGATATTTTGAAGGCAATTTCAACTTGTTGCCTAGTCTCAAAGTACAAACAGAATAGAGGAAATTCACTGAGAGTTGTCATTCTTGTCTAAAATGTATTTTAAAAGACTGGCCAATATTACAAAGGGCAACATGCATTTTTTGGTACTTAGCACACTCAAGGCTTAGAGGATCTAGCCATTTTTGCATCCCCCAAATTCAGTGAGTTTGGAGCTGACAAAGCGATGCAGTGAAGGGAAACTCTACCTCCAGCATTTGGTCTCACCCTCCTGTCAGTTTGGCCTGGCAGGGCTTTGTGGATTTTTTCATTCAAAATTCTCTTCTTAGTCATTACTTCAGTTTTCAGGTGTTATTGTTCCTGGCCAGCTTCCTGGCTGCAGTGCAAAGCAAAGTTGTTCCATGGTGACAGTCAAATTGTAAATTATTAAAGAAAATTAATAACTGGACTGGACAGAAGAAAAACTTAAGCTGTAAATGCTATTTGGCACCAGTGGAACTAATATAATTACCTTTGTAATAGTTTCAGAGGCCTTGAAGCTCACTTCTACTTTGCTTGTTTGGGAAAATTATTATTACTAATGAAACAGTCCAGAAACATTTTGAGAAACATTTTTTATTGAATAACAGCATTTAACAACCATGTAGAAATGGAAAATAATTATAGAACAATCCTGGCTGTCAAAAGCCTGGAGGTACTAACGGCCTGAGAAGATGTGACATGCCAGTTCACTCAGAATCAGCAGATTTGCTGTATTTGCAAGGCCTCAGTGGATAAAGCTGGAAAAACCCATCCAAGCCAGAACTGCCAAAACCAAAACTACCCTTCTGGAGTTGGCAGTTTTGCTGCCTGTTTAGATCACTGCAAGACAAAGATGAAAAGTACTAATGGTGAACATTTACATTTATTCTTTGAAATCTGCCATTTTTTGTCTTCCCCAAATGTTCGTGAAAGAAACCCCAACCCCCACTGTTCCCCCTCAAAAAAGAAAAAAAAATATACAAAAAAGAAAACCCTGAATATAATTCAGTGAAACTCCTTTTGTTCTCCTCTGGTCCCTACAACTCTCTCAGACACCAGTGGTTACCAGCTGCTTTCCAATCCCAGTGTGGACTCACCCATGACCTCAATAACCTGCACTTCTCCCTGGGTCCAGCATTCCCAGCATGGAGTGTGCACAGAGCATATTTATTCTGCTCTCTTTCTATTTACCTGCCCTCAGTGGCCATTTACTCTTAATTTCAATCCCTTATCTCCAGCCCAATGCCACGTCTGTCCATCACTTAGCATTTACCACTTCCTAATAATTCAGCTACTAAATAAACTTCTGAGTAGAGCATGAGCACCACTTCCACTGTGGGAGAGCTGGTGTAAATGGCTTATTTTGGGAGAGTAGCTGTGGACACAAACTCCAGGCAGAGGAGCATCACCTTGCAGTCCCCCATGACAATCACAGGAACATGGGGTTAAAACACAGCCTGTCCTATTTCTCACAGGTGAGATGACCTGACTCTTCCAGAGCTTGCTCCATCAAAAACTCAACAAAGAATAGTGAAAAATATTAATCCTTTGTTCTTAATGTCTAAAAAGAAGGTACTAATGATGGGTTAATGAGTACCTCATAGCAGCACAAGTGTCTCAGAGTGGCAAAGGATAAGCTTGTAAAGGGAGGCTGTGAGCCTGGGGAAAGGGATGCCATGCCTGTAGGGCACTGTCACAGTAGGACTTGCAGGGAATGGACTGCTCCCTGATGAGGCAGTGGTTAAAATGTAGTGTTCATCTGCCAACAGTGCTCAAATCTGGTGAAAGAATTGAGACATGCATTGGCAATGCACACATCCACCCACAGTATCATCCCTGAAGGGAAGTACCATTTTCTTCCCAGAAAGTGTCACAGAAGGGGCACTGGAAATGCAACACCAAAGTCCTCTAAGTGGGAAACAACTCCGTAAGGCAAAACCTCACTTCTGCTCACCTCCAAGAACAAACCAGCTCTTCTCCCTGGAGTTTTTTCCACCTTTCTTTAGACCTTTGAGAATCCATCATTTGGAGCAATCAACATGCCCTACAAGTAACAGCTCCTTTCCTGAGCTGAGGCCAGGCAATGTTTTATAAAGATTTTCCACAACAGGAAGAGTTGTGTCCAGAGGGAGAGTTATGCTCACAGCAGAGGATGAACTATACAGTGGTGAGGGAGAGGACACTGAAAATAGAAACTGAAGCAGCTATGGTTACAGTTTTCCCGGCTTAGACCACACTCTTTAATGTTTCAATGTGATTTTTTAATGTTTGAATAAATACTGCTTTAATACTCCTAATAAAAGGAGGAGTATGTCTGTAATCATAGATTTTTTTTGTTTGTTTGTTTCTACAGCTCCTTTCATGCAATATTCATAAACCTATTCCTATTTCTTTTCTGATAATTTCACTAGCACATTGAAAGAGTGCCCGGCAAGTCATAAAATGCAATTGCTGTTTTCACAGCATATTGTGCAGTTAGTAAAGAAACTTTTAGCCTCAAATGGATGCTACTCATTGTTTTGGAGAAAATTACAACATGCTGGGAGCACACTGGGAAACCGAGTGTCAGCCTCCAAAATATCACTCTTCCATTTGAAGGTCACATCTCATCTTAATGGGACACTGGAATGTCTGCTATGATTTCATATTCCTAAAATTATTCTTCCTTGCTCCTGCAAATGTTCCCACCTGACACTCCCTTTCCAATAATACACACATAGACACAAATGTTCATGGTGGTGCTGGGCAAGTAGATGAGACAACTTCATTGATTTGAAGAAATCAACTGCCTCTTTCTGCTTTGGGTTTTTTGGGGTGCTTTCATTTTAGGGAGAAAATTATATAAGGAAGCATACCTTATCTGTGGTGGATTGTGGTCCAATATTGTATTAGTATAGCATAGCACATTGTAGTGCAGGATAGTGCATTGTAAAGTACTGTGTGATGGCTACAATATAGGTATGAAATCTGTATTGTCATAATATAAACTCTGGTCATCTTCTCAAGCTTTTTTTCAAGTCTCAGTATTTTAAAAATAGAGCAGAAACAATTCAGATTAAAGTGTAGCTGGGCCTTTGCAGGATATGCAGGGGAAATTTTCATAACTTTGTTTTCTTCTATTTGAAGACACGCAGCTTCTCTTACCTTGCCCATTTCTGTCCAATCAATATAGTCAATATATTTTGAAATATGATCTACTATTTGGTTATCTGCTTACTGTTTGGGGTTTTTTTAATTCATAGTTGTGGTAGCATGCCACTTAATCTGGCTTTTGAACAGCATCTATAGTGCTGTAATTAAAACACTTTTTTATTTTTATATAATATTTAAAACATGTGTACCTGAGGTCTCACTCCTGTATGAGTAAATCACTAGCAGTTTTACTCCTAATTTAATGGCAATCGAACACAGCTTCAGATAATCTGTGCATACTACAGAGTTCATACACTGTCTCTGTAGATGGGATCTCTAAAAGCATTGTGAAGAATAGGTCTGCAACAGGGCTTGGATCCAGCCTCACATTTTGTCTCACAGTGGCACTGTCAATAATATGTAAAATCACAAGAGGAAGAAAGTATTTGGCTGCACTGTAGCCCTGCTGGCTGCTGCAGTGCTTAGTTTTACCTGTCAAAGTCAACAATAGTTTCTGTTACGGTAGATTTTGGCTTCAATGCAGTATTTCATCTATGGCCTTGGGCAAAGATGTGGGTATTGGCTTTATTGTTCTCTGACAACTCTAAAAAAACAACACTTTTCAGTGGATAATTATATATTGACAGCAGAAGCCAGGCCAACGTGAGGGAGGGTGTATTGAAAACTGATGGCTCAACAGATGGAAAAAGTTCAGAGCACTCTGTTAAAAAAGAGGAAGAGACCTTCCTTACATTATGAAAATAAAAGAGGTTTGCTAGTGTGTGTGTGTGTGAGTTTATGTGTGTGTGCATCACACAGGAGTTACATGTCAATGTTTGATATAACAGTACTTGCTGACAAAAGAATAACCAGTGCAGGCTGGTAGATAATTAATCCCAAAAAATCCCCCAGATCATCTTCAGACAACTAAGCTCTAATTCTTAGATAGATTCTTACACAGAGATTCAACTAAGTGCTGAATTGCTCTTCACCAAATCGATATTTCCCGAACGTGGGTTTTAATTCTCATTTTCAGAATTAATGCAAATTATTCCAAATTCACCAGAATACATAGGAAGTCTCTCATCTCCAAGGAACATTCACAGAAACTCCAAGATCCCAGTGCCTTCCTTACTGTACACATCCCTATGCTCACCGTCAGTGGTAAATAATACTTAGCTGTCTCTCAAGTGCCATACCAAAGACTGGGAGTCCAGTTCCAGTGCTGGAGCCACTATTACTCACAGACTCTGAAACTAACATTTTCTGAAGGTGGACAGCTAACTTTTTATAGCCTCCTGACTTTATCAAACATAACTCTAGACTAATTACTAGCAACACTAGTCCAGTCCTGCACTGAGTGGGATAAAAAGCAGAAGTTTATCCATTAATGCAATGCAGAAACACTTCCAAACTTTTCAGTTTGCTACTGATGCTGTGAGCTGGAAAAATCAATCTTTGAGCTAACACAGATGAGCACAGCAAGCAATTTATTTCTCTGTGGTGCTTTTGTAATAAGAGAGAGGAGATTTGTAGGAACAAAATAGTTTTAAACTGGAGAAGAGATTAAATAAATTGAGCAGATTAAACAGATCATTCACCGAGGGGTACCTGGGTGAAAGGAATAAGAACCCTACCTCTGGCCTAGCCATAAGTACCCTACCTCTGGCCTAGTCATGAGCATGTAGACCACACTGCTTAAGAAGGTCCTTGCACATTTTATCTTGCAGCTTTACATGCAGGTGTTCCTGGGTGAAGGCCAGGATCAAACAATATCACTCGATTTTGTGTTTCAACTCCTCAGTTGGAGAAACTGCTCTTTTTCTTGTTGTAATGGCAGCCCACGAAACCACTATTGGGAAATGACTTTATCATGAAAGGCAACGAAGAACAGCCCATAAGGTTTGCTTGATTTCAGCAGCCAAGAATATTGATTTGTGTTCACTCTCTGAACTGGCTGCAATATGAATGGTAAAGGGAGAAGGGAGAGAAATTCTGTCACATCACCTTGAAGGAGCTTCAGATACTCAGCTTATCTGGGTAGGTGGCCTGACTAACCCAGGAATGGCAAGGCAGGAGGTGGGGAAAAACATAGTTCAGAGAAGCATCAGTCACACAAATGGGAGTGTTAACTCAGCCTGGGGAGATTAATGAAGAAGTATGAATGAGAAATGCTTCTTTTTTAGGATTCTCTTAAAGAATCATTTCTTCGAAAGTGATTCATTGTTTTCCTCCTTGATTCTCAGGTTATCTTGATAAACATTTGGAAAACTTTTATTCAGTAATGAAAGGAATTAAGGTTTGAAGTCTCATTGCATAAATCACATCTGACATTCAAAATATGCTGATGTTTCAGACTTCTTTTTATAGCAGATCTGGGAAGAAAGTGTGTCCTGTGGATCATGCAAGACTCTCGCTTGTATGCTCTTGGAGCTTGGAGCTTATCTCAACAGAATATCTGAGGGTCTGAGAAGGGAGTGAGATGGCTCTCACAGACCTTATCGCATTGTCCACACTTTGTCCTCTTCATTCTCTTCCGCTGCTCTGTTCGTGTCCCTGCCTTATGACAGACAACAGAAGTGAATTCTTTCTTCAACATTACTTATGTGGCCACAAGTGTAAGTATCACAGACCACAGATGGACTAAGCATATTTGATCTACCTTCTATCCAAATTAAATTCTGGAGAATTTAAATTTAATTACAAAACTTATTTAAATTATCTAGAATTTAAACTCCTTTTTAATTAAACCTAGGCCAGAACTACAATATGATTCCACATAGGCAGATGGAAAGGGAGCTACTCTAATCTATGCATGTTCCAGCCCAGCCCAGAATATCCTTTCCTTATGTAGGACACTCTTTCCAAAATAACCATATAATCTGACAAAATTATGTAAGTAGGTACAGCCTGTACCAAACCCCACTCTTGTTGTCCAGCTGAGCCTCAGAAGGTCTCAGAGAAAAATAAAGTACCTCAGTAGTTGTTGTTTTCCCATTGAATCCAGTCACTCACCACACCAGCAGTAATTCCAGAGATTCACTTGCTTTAATGCAAATTTCCAAGGCCAAAAGGAAATTTTAAAGGATTAGGGAGACAGTTGTTATGATTCATCGACATGAACATTACTTGCTTTTTAAGAGTGAAATACCTACATAGAAGCTACTGTTTATGCAAGGGCTGTGAGAACATTTACAGCTGTGAAGGATCTTGCACAACCTCCAGTTGTCCAAAACATTTCATACCTCAGAAAACTCATATATAATATGTTTTTATTGGCAATTACATCAGTATGGTGTAGTAGGTGTTGGGGGTGTTCCACCCATGTCCCTTGTCCTTTCCTGGATGCTTTGGTACCTTGAGGCATTCCTGCAGCCACTTGTCCTTCTATCATCCAAGATTAAGCATATGACCACAAAAAATGCTCAGTGGCAAGACAGGTAAGTGTGGGAGTTTGATAAGCGTGTAATTTGTGAAGAATCCAGTTACCCAGATGGAGCTGCCATAGTTATAACCAAGGTCAGGAATTCTTATAGCATTTTCTGCCAGTGGTTTTGGTGGTTTGTTGCTTTTTTTTTTTAATCTATTAGGAGATATCTAGAAAGGGAAGAAGCTGCTAATGAAATGAGAAATTATAAATGTTGTCTTTCTTTAAATGAAAACGCAGTTACCTGTAGAAGACAGGTAAAATTTTGGGTTTTCCCTTTCCAGAATCAGAGATTGATTGATAATGCGCCAATATTTGTCCCATCAAGGCCAAAATAAACAATTAGCATTAGCATCTCAGTTATATGAAAAGTGAGCTGTGCAGTCTCTAAAGATTTTAGGGATTCCATTTCACACTTTGATAACCCAATAGTGATGCTAAGATCAAGAACAAACAGAGGAAAGTCTTGAGCTTCTGATCACCAAACTGGCACTGTCTGAGGCTGGCAATGCTAATCAGAGCACAGTGGCAGGTTCATGGTCAGTCCAGCACTCACACTTGGTCCCCTCAGGGACAATAAGAGGGTAGAAAAATATCACTTCAGTTTTCACACAGCAAAACACTGTTTCTTCATAGCATCTCCAGCTAAGTAGCCATCTTCTCCAGAGAAACTGGTGTGCATGCAGACTTGTGCACCTCCCATTTCCCCCTCTATACTACAGACCAGTCCAGTAATTTGTACAGGTTAAGGTTTGGTAACTCCAGTTTTGGAGTAAAATTAATCTGAACCAGAACTTGCTACCAATATTTTTTCAAAGTGGAGCTATGTATTAAGTAGGAAAAATTGTCTTTTAGATCAATTTCCTTGAGAGTGCAGCCCAACCAAGCCTATAAAAATACAGCATTTATAATGTTACTTCAACCATGCCTTCATGTTCTGTCATTCCAGAGGTGCTTCTGCCAGTGGGCAAAATTCAGGAAAGGTTTCCATGTCATTAGAGAGAGATGCAAAAATAACCCACAGAAAATATAATTTCAGATCTCTTAAACTATCCACAGTGTACAACTGTACATATTTCTTCTGAGATTCCAGCTGGTTGTGTTTTTCTCAGATAAACATGTGGGTGCCCCCATCCTTTTTCAGTAACTTTCTGAGAACATCCAGAGCAAGTAAAACCTTTGTAAATTTATCTTTTGAGATGAAATTCCAGGTAAAACACTAAGGTGGAACAAACTCTGCAGACTTGAGGAGACTGTCTTATCGCTATGGAAAGCTCTCAAAATCAAACTGATTTATCACAGCAAAAGCTCAGGAGCCTTAAAAATATGCATTGGTGTTTGGTTGTGCAGTGACATTTTTTAAATGTTAGATGATTTCAGAGTACTATGAACATAGAATATTAAACACTAAAATTCCCTGTGATGCTACTTACTCTTTTAAAAGTAGAGGGTTGAAATTTACTTATTTTAGAAGAAGAATTGCACAGGGTTTTGTTTTTTAATAAATATCTGAAATTATTACCTTCCACAGGCGCTATAAATATTTTTCTTCATGGATTTGTGGTAGGAATTTAAAATGCATCCTGTACTGAAGGAGCCAGAAAAACGACTATGAAGCCATAGATAGGAGTAACTCTTCACTAGCAAAGCCAGCTTCCACAGTGACTTTGCAAGTCCATAGGATTTGATATTCTTTCCATTAGTTCATGCTTCCATCACATTAATGCTGCTGCTGAAAGTCAAGGAAAATATAGTCTTTAATAGCTTGTTAATACATTGTGGTGGTGAGCTGCATTTTCTTTCTGCTACTCTTAATAGATATACTCTCAGACATCTGAGATGCAGACCACATCTTGAAAGCAATGCCAGGCTCCTCTCACCACAGGCTAAGGAGGAACTGGGCTGAACTCTTAATGTTGAGGTATTTTAAGATATAGAAAACTTAGCAAGGAATGGAGTTGGATGATGTTGCTATTTCTCAAAGCTCACCCATGACTTCTCATGACAAAATTAATTGGGACAGTGCAACAGAGCAGCAGAACAGGGCCAGGCTGGAGGAGGGTGCTCAGTGCATTTTGGGGGTAAGACAGGTAGAGGGCAAGGAATTTTCTGCTCTCATAAGCTGGAAAATCTCATTTAGAGTACAGACTCCTTTTTCCTAGCAGGAGCTTTTGCTTCCTTAACCTTCATGTTTCCTTCAAGAGGAAGCCTGATTCTTCAAGGCACCAGCCCTGGAAAAGTCAGAGGCAGGATCCTGGTTTTCCTTTGCCATTACAATTTTAGCAGTGCTTACAGACTGTTACCACAGGTGGCCGCCTCTCTGCCTGTGCTTAAATTGGTCTCACTATTTTCATTTAATGTGTATATTGGGACTAGCAAACATCAGTGTGGTAATGAGTGGCAAGGGAATAAGAGAGAAAATAACAATTAGTTATTGGTAGCATGAATAACTGGTAAAAATAGCTCAGCATGTTGTTATCTGCATTTATAAAAAGAAAATCCAACCCCAAAGGTATGCACCTGTGTGTGAGTATAAGCTGGGTTTGGCATCTAGTCAGTTTTCTAATTAGGAATTAATTTCTCTGAAGTGATCACAGTGTGCCAAAAAGGAGTACATCTGTGCAGGTTGCCAGCTAGCACAGAGACTATAAAGCAAGATTTAGACATGAACCAGCCTGATTTCTGCAACCTGGAGCTCTGTGGGATTTGGTTCACCTTTGCAAGATGAAAGTGACCATGGTGACATGTGACATGTGTCGCCATCTACCTGCTTCAGGTATTCAGTATCCTCAGGAAAAGCTATGCAGGCTCCACACCAGGTTGCAAAGGGCCACAGTGGCATACATGGGGACTACTCACAGTAAAGCAGCAGTGAGCATTTGCCTTCCCATCAACATCAGTAGCCAGAAAGCAAAAGCACTCAAGTTGTAAATTTAGCTTCCACTCTCTGTTCCACCTGTTCACAGCAAATACTGGGGTACAGGTCTGCCACGTCTCAAAGAGAGCATTATCAAGCAATGGGCTTCTCCTCTCTGTACTACTGCCTATAAAGTGATGCCTAAAGTCTTTATAAGCACTAACTTGAGCAGGCATGCGGGCCCCTGTGCAGTCTCAGCCACAATAAAACTGGCATTTTATTTCTTCATCCTAGCAACACCAGGAAGAAATCTTGCACTGAACCAGAGCAGAAGATCATCAATGACACATACCATTACTAGTCTCAGGGATATGTGTTTTAAATACCCCTGGTTCTCCTTATTCCTTTCAAGAAAAGAGATGGATAACCAAAATAGTTCCTTTTCTCTTTCTGCCTTGCAAACAGGCTTTTGTATTTATCCCTTCGCAGGAATGAACTTACATCTTTTATCACATCTTGGACTGAGAGAAGCCACTGAATGGATTAAGATCATCCTGAAGAGAAGGACTTGGGGGTGTTTATGAATCAGAAGCTCGGCATGACCCATTTTAGTTTAGATATAAGGAAGAAATTCTTTACTCAGAGGGTAACGAGGCACTGGCACAGATTTTCCAAAGAAGTTCTGGATGCCCCAGAAGTTCTGGAAGTGTTCAAGACCATGCTGAATGGGCCTCTGAGGAACCTGGTCTAGTGGAAAATGTCTCTGCCCATGGCAGGCAGGTTATTACAAGATTATCTTTATGGTCCCTTTGAACCCAAACCATTCCATGATTCTATGATCCTGTGTCGGCTGGACAACACCAGCCAGGCAACATCCACCAGAAAGCTTAAGACACACAGACAAGCCGTGTGAACACTGGTGGTGCTGAAGTAACAGCAGGCAGACCTTATTACCTTTTTGGTGAAAGAAAAGTCAAAAACATGAAATAGCCAATGCTTGGAAAGTTGCAGAAAAAGCTAAATTCATCTGTGGGCCTGCATCCAAAATCCCAAAATGGATTGGGACACAAAATGGCACTGTTAGTATATAAAAATTGAAGAGCAAAACAATGAGCTCTGTCCATCTCCAGCTGGATCAAGCACTGTGTGAAACCAGCCAAGCCCAAGTGTTTTCTGGCACAGTCAAATAGGTCAGACCTCCTGGCTGCTGCTTCTGCAACCAGTCTTAGGTGCATCTGAACTCTAAACACCAGCTGGGCTGTCACTGCTAGCCTGGCCATTTGCTGTTGAGATAGGCATGCCAAGTGAGTTGGTTGTATGTTTTGGAGCTGAGTGAGTTCTCAATCACAGAAATACTCTCTGTGTTGTTGTTGTTGTTTATCCCAGTTTTGAGACCAAAAGCCTTTCATATAGGTCATATTCAGTCTCCTCCCATTCTATTATGCCATGAGACTTGCCAGTAAACTCTGTTAAACAAAGCTGCCTGACATTTCTGAAAACCTTTCTTAATGGACCAGCCGCATCATCATAACCTCAGCAGCTGGATGTACAAAGCTCAGAGGGATTTGGGAGCAGTGATCAGCCACTCATTCTCCTCTGCAGAAATCCCTGCAGCTTTATCATTTGCAGAATGTCAATATCCCTTCTGCCACTGCATTAAGCAACACACTGTTTGGAGTTTATTCACACTCTCTCCAGACAAAAGGCAAAACTGTGCGCCCAATGCAATAATTAGCTGGGCATGTAGGGCACATAATGGACCTTTATTAGAGGACATGGAAGAAGTTAGCAAAGGAGATGCCACCTTCACAGACACTGTAGAGCTAAAGGAACTGTGTTACCAACCATGTTTCATCTTCTGTGTTCACACAGTATTTCAGATCTGCTTAAGTTCAAGCTTCTAAGGAGGATTTTAAAGATAAGGCCCAAGATTTTGACCAAGATTCGGTATATGGAAGAAGTCATTGTGAAGATACTGGACCTCCCCACTATCTTTGTGTTAAGCCAGTATGTTTGTTAAATCAGTACAGCAAGATGTCTTGAGTCTGAGGAATAAAAAAAAAAGGATTATTTAGGTCAATAGGATTGTTTTTTCTGCTGTCAGGTCATGGTTCAAATTTAGTTCCTGAAATGGGACAGATGGCAGTATAATTTAGACTGAGATTAGACACTATGGATATGTTTCAGACACTATCTAGTCTTACTGTAACTCTTTTAGTTCCACTCCAAGAGAAACATAATGAATGGGGTTGGGGATTTTTTTGTTTTGATAACTCTATAGTATAGCCATTTCTGTTTCACCGGGGCCTGAATCTGCAGCCATAAGATAGACATCAGCACCAAGCACTTGAGACTATTGTCAACACTTTGATAGTTATGCCAAAGCCCTGATTGCTGAAATACCTGTGAGTTCTAGCATTCCTTTTAATGGAAGAAGTTTAAGCTATCATTGTTGCCTTAGAGGCATCATCATAACATGGAAAATTCTTAGAAGAATTAATATAAGCTGGTTATTTTCAAACCTCAGTAAATAAAAACAAGTGAGATCAATAAAAAATCGTTAGAAGAAGGAAAAAAACTACAGATTAGCCATTAAGAGAAAATAGGTTAAATTATGGGATTTTTTTATTATATATATTTTTAATTAATCATCCATGATATGAAAGCCCAAGAAGTAAATAGCATGCTTTCTAAACTACTTCACCATTGATTTGTAAACAGTCTCAGGTCATGGCCTTCTTCATCTTTGAATCACCTGTTGAAAAACTGGTATGCCAAATATGGGGACTTATCAGTCCAAACTCAGAATTATGCCTGACTTAGCATTTAAACAATTTCTTTATCTGGTTTTGAAGTGCCTGGTTTTATTCTGTGCTTCACTTTGGACAGATGATACTGAATTTGCCTAGAGTGGCTGTATTCAAAGAAGTGAAAAATGGCATCACACAGATATATCACTTTATTACCACACTTCTGAATTACATCAAAATACTAAGCACAAGATTGAATAGCATACCACTGGGAAATGAACTACAGAGCCCTGCTTACTTAGTTTTGATTTCACTTAATACTTCAGGGCTGACTCTGCCAGAGACTCTGCACGTATCTGCATCAGCTTTGGTCTCTACAGAACTGAGCCAGCCTCAGATCGGGGTTGCAGAGTAGAAGGACCCTTTTCCTCAGTGTCTCTCCTCAAGGCTTTCAGTCTTTCATTGTCCATCAGCCTCAAAGCTAACTGCTGGCACTTTGGGAGCACTGAACCAAGCTGATGCCAAATGCTTACTTTGTCCTAGCTGAGGAGAAAAGTAATTAAATTAGCAGAGTGCCAACGTGGAGAGAGGGAAGATGGTTGAAGGGTTAAGAGTGACTCTGCTCTCCTTCTGCAAAAAGAGGTCCCAGTAAGCTCCCAGGCAATCTGGAAGTTTTAAACATTCCTCTGGAGTAATGGGAATCTGAGCTGAAGTTGTGGGTGATTTTTACAAGGAAGTTTTGATGTGTGTATGTCAGAGGTGTGGAAAAAATGGTGGGATGAATAATACAGGTCATAATTGGGGTTCACAGGCAGTATTACTCGTTTCAGGATGCAGCATGATGAGGCAGGCAGCTGCCATCTAAAAGAACCTGAAAGCACCCCTGAAAGCTATGTAGCAAATGTGAATTCTGCATTTACTGCAGCTATGTGCATACAAAAGAATCCAGCTATGTCTCCAAACAGTATCTTATGCTCCATCTTTTGGACAATAAACCTTCCTTTCCATCTATTAGTAGCTGGTTTTTCCAGGGAAAAAAAATCTGAGTGAAGTTGTTTCGAATGATTCACTGTGAATAAATCTGAGATATTTAGCCATTAACATCTTTGCAAACAATCCAGTCTTGTATAAAAGTGCCAGTTATTCTTGAGAACAAGAGGAGACATTTTATACGTAAGGAAATATCCATTTCAGGTAATCCATAAATAGGTAGTTAATCTCTGTTTGGCATGTGACTGGCTACATTTCACATGATACTCTTTCTGCTCCCCAGACAAATCCTTTTAGAGATTCACACACAATGACACTGGACAAATAGCAACCATGTAAAACCAGCCAGCATTCTTGTTCCTCTGTAGCTATGACTTTTTTGACAGGAATATAAGTATTCAGAAATGGAAAAGACATTGTCAAGCACCCTTTCACTGAAATGCTTGCTAAAGAAACACTCTGCATGAGCAAGCACTCAAAATTCTAAGGGATGTTCACAGAATTTTTTTTCCCTATACTTCTAGTATGGAACATTTTAAATTGCTATCATATTAGCCTGTGCATTTTCATCTCTGCTCTTGTGTAATAACATAGGAAGGGCTGTTAGGTATAGTCTGGCCTATTACAGGTTAATAGGCTGCTAGTGCTGTTGAGTGACAAGGGTGCAAACATGTGCAATGTCTGAGGAGAACACTGCACTCTCTAAATCCCTACACTCATCCTGATGAAGGAAACTAATACCTATAGAAACATATACTTAAGATGTACAAAACACTTACATGTGGAGCTTTTGTTGCTAAGCTTTCTCAGTGAGTCCAGGTTTCAAAACACTACAAGAAAACACACCATGACCTCAAGACTTTAAGAAATTATTTAGCTTTTCCAGTGCATTTTTTCTAAGCTCAAATGCAACCTCCTAAAAATTGTGGATGTTTAATTCAGGGTGCTATAAAAAAAACATGCTGAACTGAATACTATCAGCCACTTACCAGTTTGAGTAATGTCAAATGGCCTTTATTATGTTCTGCTGCCCTCTATGTTCAAGCACCATGTTCTTTTATAGCCCTTCTGTTACTCTATAAAGTAGGGGAAGGCAACATATTTGCAGAACTTTTTTCAGACCACAAGAGTCAGGTGCCTCTAATACAGTCCTAATTTTTTCAAAAGCCACTGATTTTAGAAAGTATGAAAAATTCTCCATTTTATTTCTAGGGTGATTGACATATTCATTTTCACTCACATGCACCTGAACTTTGATAAGGATTATGATTTAAGAATACTTTCCCACATTACAGCAACATTTTCACATGGAAATAAATGCAGTACTTTGTCTAAAATACCAATAATTACATTGTAGATTAAAGGTAAGCAGCATTAGTACCTGACATAGTATTGTGGCTGCATGTTATTGAACAGCCACTTAACCACTGTTCTGTTTGACAACTGAAGACTGTAATTATATGTTATTAGAAAATGGGTTTTTCAAACTTTAAAAATACTAAAACAGCTCAAAAAAAAACCAAAAAACAACAAAAAGAAACAAATAAATAAAATACAAAACAGACAAAAATCCTAATGAGGTGAATGCTGCATTATGATCAAAAATAAATCTGTCAGTTAACTGAATGAATATGCAGGGATTGAACCTGGAGAGGAGACCAATTATGTTCACCGTTCTCCAAGTGGATGTGGTGGGACAAAGAAAACAGGAAATGAAGAAGAAAACAGCATGCTCCTCAGCTCTGAGCTCAGGGCTGAAGGCAGAAGAAACAGATTGTAATTCAAACCTTCTCACTAAATCCTTGTGCACTGTTGAAGAACATGTAATTTCACTGCTGCAACTTCACCAGTTCTGAAATGAAACTGAGTGTCTTCTTCAGAAGGGTTTTAGGAGGAAGAGCTAGCTAATTCTGTGCCTGTGTGAACATCCACTTCTCCAGTTTCAGTCCCAAGTGACAGTATGTGAATCATTTGAGGCAGGACTGCCTGCAGACTTTACTCATAGCTTTGAGATCCAGCTTATTTGCATGAGCTTTTGCCCAGGGCCAAGCTTGCTCTGCTTCCCTTCCCCATGATGGAGAGGGAGGCCAGCTGTGCCCAAAGGCACTGTGCTGTCCTTCCTCTTAGCCTGAGCACAGCACCCCAGAGACTGAGCTCCTCTGCATTCAGCGTTTGATAAGGGGAACATGAACAGAAACAGAGAAGACTTTCCAGATGCAATGTAAAACAACTAGTAAAGGTCAGAAAAACAAGGTCTGAATATGGTTATTGTGAATTTCCTCGGTCTTTCACTCCAGATTTCTTGCTGCAGGCCTATTTGTAGCTTTTTCTCTCCACTATCTCGTACCAATCATTGTGTCCACTGGTTTACAGAATGTCAGGCTCTCATTGATTCTGAGCCTAAATGATGCCTGCTACAGAATGTTGGACTAAGTGCACTGGTCTGATCCAGGAAATGAATTCTGATGATTGCTCCGAGAAGTAAAATTATGGCAATATCTAAATTCTAAAGTGAAAGCACTAACTTGCTTACAGATACATTTAGACCAGAGCCCACAAGCTACACTACCCTTGAACAAAGATTGCCAGAGTCTCATGTTTATTTGATCGGAAAGCCCTCTCCAAGAATTCAAGACAATATACTTCAGGTCTTAGAAATCAGATTACTCTGTGACAGCACTCCCTCTTATTGCATATCCTAATTGAATTTAACCTCACACTACATCTCTATAGAGAAAGACAATGATAAATTTTATTTTGCTACAGAATCCTCAGAAATATATCTATAAGATCGCAACTAGATTACTCTTTTGACAGTAGTGATAAATGGTTGTCATTTTTATGTTTTAAAGAACTTTTAAAGTAATAAGCTAGTGATCCCAGTGCTCCAGTAAATAAGTGCACTTTTTGTTAGTCCTCCGTCAAAGCTCACAAAATGGCCACACTCTGGTTGCCTTTACCAGTGGCACAGTCAAATGGGCAACACATCTGCATTGGTTGTCCCTTTAGATTCCTTGATAGAACTCATCTATCCTAGGAAATTTAATTACTTAGGTGTTTTCTGGACTCCCTACATGGAGAAGAACGGTTACAGAATGAATTGTTAACATGCTACAAAATTTTCCTTCGCTCATAAACAAGATGGCACCATCTATACTGCACTGGGGTGGCTTAGGTTAATTCCCAAGTGATACCCGGGGGTGGTTCAGGACACTGATACTACTTCCAGGCCAAACCCATTCAAAGGACAATTCTGACAATTTAAGAACATGCACAATAACAAAATCATAGAAATACTGTTAGAAGACAGCTTATTTCAACTTCCTCCTTGAAAGTGCGCCATCACCATCTTGAAAAGATGCAAGCTTGAGATCTGACAGTCCCTATGAGCTGATTCACTATGTTTCTGTTAAGTCATTTTTCTTACAGTTCATCCAGAACCTCTGAACCATCATCATTATCATCATGGCTAGGCTTCGCGAATGAAGATTTACAAGGGCTCTACCCATGCTTGCTACAAGCACGCTGGTGCCTAAAAGGTCAATGTGAGATAGACAAGTCTGATTGCAAAAGGCACAGTGGAAAGTCTCCACTGGCGCTACTGGCGAGGCACGGTTCTTCCTGCGCTGCTTTTTTTCCTCCAGGCTGATTCTGGGTGTGTTCTCAAAGGAGGCAGCAGCATTATGGATGGTGTGTCTCCATTTCTCCTGATTGGAGGCTAGGGTGGACCATTGCCGGTGGTCAATGTGGCCAAGGCTGAGGTATTGTTTCAGGGAGTCCTTGTATCTCCTCTTTGGTCCTCCTCTCTTGCGGCAGCCGGTGGCGAGTTCCCCATAGTGCACAATCTTAGGGAGGTGGTGATCCTCCATCCTGGAGATGTGCCCTGCCCAGCGTGGCTGCGTTTTCAGCAGCATGGCCTCAATACTGGTGATCTCTGCCTGTTCAAGGACAGACACACCAGTCACATAATCAGACCAGAAGATGCTTAGGATTGTACAGAGGCAGCACTGATGGAAGCACTCGAGGAGTCGCAGGTGGTGGCGGTAGATGACCCATGATTCAGAACCATATAGGAGAGTAGACAGTACAATGGCTCTGTAGAAGCTCATCTTTGTACTTTTCTTCAGGTGTTTATTGCGCCAGACTCTATGGCTATTAACCCATGTTGCACTATCTGGAACTACTGCGAACAGTTTTTTGGCAACACTGACCAATCTATAAGAGCTGAGCAGAATGGTTGGACCTGGGCTGCAGAAGATGGATGAAGAGATGAAGCCATGGCAGAAATAAATTGCACAAATTGGAGAGGCAGGTACATTGAAAAGGAACTCAAAATGCTTCACCTTCAAAAACCTCTCTCTGAAAACACCACCTGCAGTGATTTCAACTATTAGAGATTTGAACAGAGAAGTTTCTCAGTCTGTGTTATTCTCACAGCAAACCTCCCAGGCCAGGGACATACTCCTTGCCTTCTCCCCTCTTTGGTGGAGGAAGTCTTGTTGTCACGAGAGAAAAGTTTGGGGGAAAGTTTGACAGCCAGCAGCTGCAACAACTCTAGAACAAATTACAAACCACTGTTTAGAATCTCAAAGGTGTGCAGTTGAAGTTGTCCAGTGAGTTTGAGTGACAGATTATGGAACATTGACAGAGCACAACTGAGACTGCCATGCAAATTACTGGTGGTGAAACTGTTGGAAAACAGGGTGTAGTTTCATGGCAGATAGGCATGATGCCAGGAGAACAACGACCACTGTCAAGAACAATATCAATGTTTACAGAAAGACATAAGTCAGGATGTGCAGGATTGCCAGGTTCAAGGCATAGACAGTGTTCATAGCTCTTCCACCAGTCACAAGCTTTGGCAGTAACCTTCTTGGCTTTTTTAATGTTCATGAGCTATTGCATCAGATCAACAGGATGAAGAGACGAGAGGTCGGACAGAGCAAGCAGCATACAGCTGTGGGTACTCGCACTGCACGGTGTGCCAGCACTGCAGAGAGAAAGGAATAAATCTCGGTGCTGTGCGGCATTAAGCCTGCTGTGGTGGAAGGATTCCTTCACTGTTGTGTTGAGTGGTGAGTACTAAGAGCTGTGAGACATGGTCATTTCCTGGTCTTCACATTCAGCATTCTGGCTTGAAGCCCTTGCAGACTCTGCATCTCCTCCAGGCTCAGGAGTCTCACATGTGCCTGTAATCCCTCCTTCCCTCACTGTCCTCAGAGCCTGCAGGCACCAGGTGTGCCATCAACTCTCCTCTCTGCAGTTATGCCAAGCAAACCCAACACACCTCAAACTGCACCTGTCCCCCCTGATCCCATCCAGGAACCAGGCATCATCTCAAAGAAGATTTTGACATCTTAGAATGAAAAGCCGGGGGCGGGGAGAATCCTGTGGAAAATAAAGGGTCAGAAAATCAATGTTTCTAAGAACACCAGTGAAATGTGCTGTTGCCGGTCTTTTCTGTGGGATGTTTTCATTACAAAATACCCATCACTGTGGCCAAGTCTTAGGTAAACAACTCAAAATTCTCCAAATGTACACACTCACTATATGAATGCACTTTAATTTTATGCAAATCCTTCTAAATTTATATAAGCCTAGATAATTTAAAACAAACAAACAACAATGTTTAAACTCATATAAATCTAAATTTAAAAAAACAAACCTTGTATCTGTACTTTGATATCAGTGGTCTCACTGCAAGTTAGTTCTACACATCAGTCAGTTGGGCATCAGAAATAAAGCTATGTGATCTAAAGAATTAAACACAATAGTACATTTCATTTTGACAATACCTTTTAAGCACTCATCAAATATTTCAGGCCCAGTGGAGACACAGAAATAATCTTTGGCAAAAAAAAGGTTCACAGGGGATTTTTCCCCAGCCCTTTGGGAACATGAAGAAGAGACAGCCATCAGCTGTAAAAGTGAAATCATTTATCCCCATTCTGCCTGGACCCATCAATGAGCTGTTTGATTTCAACCCACTGCTAGTATGAATGATACAAGCCTCAAATCTTGGAATAATCATATTCACCCACAGAAAGCTGAATTCAGATGAAAAAAATACTCACAACCATGCTTTCATACCGTATAACTTCAAAAATAAAAAAAAAGGCGCTATTAGTTTGGGTTCCTATCCTCTTATTTCTGAGAAATCTGTCCATCACATTTCAGCTGCTACTCAGTGCTGTCTTCATCATGAGATGAGCAGCACAACATGGGAGCTGTCATTTGTCTTTCATTTCTAGACTGCATTACAGGGGTGTGATTACAGGAGATCAAGTGGGTGAACTCCTGTTTCATTTCCCTGGAGGCTGTAAGATTGTGCTTACATAAGTTGTCATGTCTTCTAAGTGCTTCTTCTGATGCCAGCTTTCATCCAGTGCTGTAAATGGACCTTCCTTGACCCCAGGATGAGACTGCCCAGGGGTATCCCCTGCAAACACACTGCGCTAGCACATGCTCCCTGCAGCCAGAAAGTACAGAGGGAAGAATTTCTGGTTTGTTCTCCAGATTCAAGTTTTAGGCCTCTTGTACAATGCTTCCAACATTGCACAAATTCAATGAGATTCTGGCACTCTGCATGTGAACTACAAACCTTTATTAAGCCTATTGAAAAAAGCACCTGTGAGCATAACAAGTCTGAGCCAAGGGAAGGCAAAAGCCAAACAGAAGAATTGTTTCTTCCTTCATAAACTTGGGGGGAGGAGCATAAAGCTCTCTCACTTGGAAGACAGAGAAAAACAAGCTTTAAGGCTGGTCCAGGTCATCACCTAGAATCCAAATACGGCCAGTGCCTGTGATCCCTTGCCCAGCTCCCAGCCCTGCTTCTCAGCACACTTGCTTCTTCCAGCTTCATGGTGGAAACCAACGAGCAACTTAAATCAAGGTAGGTGCAGATAACAGATACCTTCCCACAACACACTCGTACAAGTGCCACCTCATAAAACTAACCTGTCCTACCACAAGTAGCAGGGTTGTGGCCCTACTTTTGAGACAGTTCTGTCATGAATGGATGGTTTAAGCTGCTTAGAGAATCATCATCAAAGGTATTGGTGAAAAATGGGTTTTAAAACAAATTTGTGGAAGCGCAACTTAACAGAGTTCAATGGCAAGGTTCACTTTATTATTTACTCCATAGATGAAGCATACAAAGGGAAATCAATTTAGAATGATTTACAGGGAGACTGGGGAAGGGTGAAAAGGATATGGATGCAAAAAGATTAGAGGACAAAGGGGTTTAGCAGAACTTAATCATTGACTAATTTGACATTTATAAAGTGATTTAATAGGATTTACTGCAATTTTAACAGTGACTTAATTATAGATTCAAGATAACATTCACATCATAATCAATTCACACGCTTGCACACAGGCAGAGGTGGATACATCTGCATGTGTGCAAAGGTACCTCTTGCTGTACCTGCCCTGAGCCAAATCAGCCCTAGGAGCAGGTCACTGGGACCATCTTGGTCACTCCATCTAATGACATCTGCCCAGCCTGAACTAACCAAGCACAATTATACCTGTGCAAACACAGAACCAAGGAAAGAAATAACAACCCATCCACAAAACAGTAACTTTGAACTTGATCAAAGAGCCATTACTATGAAATCATTTCTACAGGAGTTACCTGAATTTGGGTCTGAAACGACAGCAGGACCAACCTGCCAGACACACACATTTATGAAGAATGGGTCTTTCACTTTTATATACATGTATAAATATGTATATTTAATAATTAGTGTAGCACGGCAGAGGCAGTCTCAAGTAGAAAGTCATCCTTGTTAAACTAATTCCTTGAAAAATTTCTTTCTGAGGAATATGCAAACTAGGATTATGAGAACATTAGGAAAATGAGCACTCCATATTCCTTGACCAACATCAACTTCAGGATAAGTCTGCCCATTCCTTTAGTATCTCTTCATGGACCTGTGACTGCATTCCCTTTTCTCTAGTCCCTTTCTGACGCTGCTGGCACCTTCCACCTCCATTAATTTCCCCTGAGATGAGTTCCAGGTCACTCTCCACTACTTAAAGACATAATTTCTCTTATGTGCTTTAAAATAGTTTCTCACCAGTTTCAATGACTTCCCCAAATTCTTGTATTGAACACGAATAACAGTTCTGCGTTCACCATAACCTTTGTAAATGTCAGCCATATACCCCAAAGCCTTCCCAAACTGAAGTCCCAAGCTAGCCTGCAGCTTACTCATTTTAGTGATCTTCCCTGTATTTTTTTAACTCCGCTCTATCCTTTTTGAGAAGCAAACATGAAACTCCCCACAGTATTTAAGTTCTGCATCACTGCCAAACTATGTTTTTCCTTTTGTAGTCAAGACCAGATGATATCAAATGCTTTAGGCTAAGATGGGGAGGATCCTTGTCCTGTCTTGAGACCTACAAAAGAAAGCTTGAAAACAGCTATGTAAGTCTTACTACTCATTCTGCAATATTTTGTGTGTGTGTGTAAGCACATAGGGCACATTGTCTTTTAGTAGTACTTGTTTGTTGATACTTTACAGGAACCTATCCTGCTTATGAGTTTCCATGGAATGTCTGAGCCCCCATGCTCCTGAATTAAACAGCAAGCTGAAATTTGGAAATGAAGACTGTCTTCTTGTCCTGTGTTTTCACCATTTTTGTGGTCATTAAGGCTAATATGCTTGACTTTGGAAATTAGATAAGCTAAGAGACATGTCTTAGCAGACAGGTGGTATCTCAGCATGCCTCTATAATAAGCCAGTCCCTTGGCTTCAAACCTGTCCAAGTTTGGAGAGCTAGTCAGTGACAGAGAAAAGAATTAACCTCTTGCTATGATTTACACACAGTCCATTTCTCCCAGAAGCAGTCACCTTCTGTCTTTTTGGCTTCAAAATGTTGAGATTCCTTTGAGCTAAACCTAAGACCTATTGAATAAGTATTCTTAGCCAGTGCCTTTAGAATGTTCATTGCACAGGAAGAAAAATTCAAGAAGAAAATCAAATGTGTGTCAAAAAGGATTTAGGGGTTTGCATGCATATGTAAATTCAAGTGGATGCAGAACTTTGAAAACTGGGATTTTAAAGATGCAGTTTATCTTGCCAGCAGAAATATTTGTGTTTACCCATCTTAAAGAGCACACATCACTGAAAGTCACTGTGGTAGTAAAAAGCCTAGGACGGACAAAGGATCACCCTTGAAGGAAAATAAAATTATTCTCAAGCAAAGGACACAGTTAAGCAGGCATTGGATGTACAGATCTTTGAAGGTGTTTTTATTTTCTTAAGATTTCACCATAATTGGGGAACTAGACACTAAAATTCACAGTACGTGTTTCTATTCCTACCTAAATTCTTGAGCAATCAGTTAAGTCATGATGACTTTTCACTAGAGACAGCTTCCGTAGTGCTACACTAATGAACTATACATAGGCATTGAGCATCCCTCTCCATCCCAATGAATACTGATATGGAATTTAGGTTTTAAAAAATTGTCAGTTTGTGCCTTGTGTTTCACAAGAAAATTCAGTGACACCTCCTTCAGGATTCATGTTTTGCACTCTGTGGCTGAAGGCCAGGTATAAGTAAATTAATCAGGCTATTAACTTGGCCTGCACTACGAATTACAGCTCTGCACGTGGGGAGCAGAACATCTGAAACTTGCCCTTCTGACCTGCAGAACAGCTAGAGAATTGCCACGGAACTCAGAGTCACGGACACACTTTTCAACAGCTTTGAAAGTCAGCCAGCACAGCAGCACAGAGCACATGCCTGAATCCAGTCAAGTTGAAATATTTTATCAGAAATCCATCAGCAAACGTTTTTTGACATTTATCCCTTAGACAAGAACTGTCTCCAATCACTAATCTCTCCAATCCATAAGAAAAAGCGTAACTGACTGTGAATATCATACAAATAACGAAAGTTTCACCTGGTGTATCAGAAGTTTTTGATAAAAGTAAAGGTAAGGGGAGACATTTGGGGCAATTATACATTGCCAAAACATAATGACCATGTTTGAAAAGCACATCTGAAAGTAAACCATTTGAAACAAACCTGCCAAGAGAGTCAAAAGCTTTGCATTAATTAACAACATTTGACATTCCAGCAGCAAGACCAGTACATGGACTCACACAACCTGTTGCTCTGGTCTTGGTAGCAGTTACTGACTAAAAGCTGGAGAAGGATGGAGTTTGGTGCTGGGAGCAACTCCTCTGTCATCAGTAGAGAAAACGCAACAAGTGGGCTGAATAATACAGAAAAATGGTCATGATAAAATATCACCCATTCATCAGGTGGAGAATATATAAAATGTAGAAGATGTAGGAAGTGCACTTGGTTACTGACCAACACACAAGGGGACTTAACTGGAGGGTCTTCTACATCCCCTCTCCTCTTTCTTTGCTGGAGGGTGAGTGCTTGGAAGCAGGCACAGCACAGCAACTGCCTGGGGCACAACTCACCACTTCCTTTGGAAACGAAAGTTACAGTTCAGTCCACGCTGTGCAACTATTTGCAAAGAGGGGCAAGAGCTAAAGCTGGAGTCTGGCAGCAGCCTATGGAGTCCAGAGACCATTGAAGCATGAGAGGAGACAAAAAGAGTTGTGATGGATAATGGAACATTACTACAGAAAATTTCTGCTTCTTTTTGATTTTCTTTCTGTGTGCAAGTTCTGAAAGACTTCACACTCTATGCTAGTCAAAATCACAGGGCCTTGAAACCCTGATTTACTGTGGGGTCAAAATACAAGTTCAGTTTGAAATAAAACTGTTAGACTCCAGCTTTAAATAAGTTGTCACATACAAGCAAATATATGTGATTTACTGTGTATTGCTTTTATGATATAGTGCAATAGTTGTGCATAGCATTTTGATGTATTAAGAGAATGGTTCTTGCCTTATAATTTCATGCTGTAAAATGAAATATGTGCTTATGTATATAAATATATGTATGCATACACTTTTAAACACATAGACTCCAGTGCTGACAGCATAGGAGTAATAAGTTTCTTTCCCACCTGCTTAGAACAGCTGTCAGCTTTGGCTGGTTTAAAAAAAATCAAGAAGAATGCTGAAGAAATGAGTAGTAAATTGATGAAAAATTGAAATCTACATTGGGGGAAGCAAATATGCCAGCTGAAAAAAAACAGTTTCTAAATTCTTTTGAATGAGTTGTTAAATACAACTGTAGTCAATTAACAGGCCATTCTTCAGTTGCACAACAGATAGCTCAGCATGGTCACAGCTTGCCTTGGCCCTCACACTATGGCACAGTCTGTTTCCCAAGACAGTGCATGTGCAAACACACATGCATTCTACCAGCTGCCTTCACTAAATGAATACAAACAGAGAAAAACACTGAAACACTGAAAAGTCCAGGGGAATCTGATGAGAAATCATTACCTTAAGTCAGGTTGCCTTAAGATTTCCTTCCAGCATGCAATACTGTTAGGGAAGAAAAACAATTATTAACAGAAGGAGATCTGAAGGGATTGCCCAGCAAGCCCTGGGCAGCAGATACTGAAAGGAGTTCCTCCCTTTAGTAAGACAGGAGCCTGCCACGAGAGGATACCTTGGGGACCAGGACTGTTTTCAGCTATCTGTGTATATTAGCCCTGTCTCCCCTTGCAAGATATGGAAGGACTTTACAAGATGTTGCAAGACATGCAGAAACCCTTTTGTTCCCCCCAGGTGGTCCTGGCATAGAGAAATGCTTTCTGTATGATGAAATATAGTGACTGGATTTCCTAAGTCCTAGTTAACATAAGTTGTCCCCCTTATTAACATGTCCTACCTCCTCATTAACATATCCTGCTCCTTGGTTCGCGAGTGCTCAATAAATGTCTCAGTTTCTACCCCCAAACTGGGAACATCTAGATTATTGCCCAGCCAACACAATAGAGAAAAATTCATGTATTCCCTCTCAGAAGGCTGCCTTTCATGGATGAAATACACTTGGTATTTTCTGATTCAGCATCAATTACCAGGTGTTTCAGGTTTTGTTGATGACCTCCTAGTTGGATTCTTATTAAGCTGCTGTGAAGAACACTCCAGTTCTGGCTCCTCCTACACAACCCTTCGCAACAGGAATGTGTGGTGGGCTGTTTGCTCCATCTTCAAAGGAGGACTTCATCTCTTATCTGGCCTAGTACTAATTGTGTTTCTCTAATGAGATTATAGTACATAAACACATCAGGAAGGAGTTGTGCATTGCCCAGTGGAAAATAAATGTAAGTTCTGTAAGATTCCCTTAAGTAAGGTAAGTAGAAAATAAATATCTTTTTAAAGACCAGAGGGCACCTCTGTCCTTTGGATACCTAACTACAGAAGACTTCGGTTAATCAGTAATCGTGCCTTTTTCTACTTGGCTGCAAATGATTCCTATGATTAGAAGTACAAATGGATATTAGTACTGCCTGCAACAAGTGAAGCAGCAGGTTCAGAAGCACACAGGATTGATCCTGAATTCTACATCCTTATCACCATGTAAGGAAAGGATTCTGAAGCAACCCTGCAACACTGATATTATTGCTTTGTCATCATTTCTCATTCAGGAGCTATTGTGAGGTATGTTAAACTAATTCCAGCAACTCACTCTTCTCTGATTTTTGATTTTTTAAACCAGCCTTTTCAACAAGTTTTTCTCCGCAGAAAATCTGAATTTAGGATTAGAAAAATAATTTAGTACTTGGATTATGAATGTCAAGGCCAAGAATCACTGCATTAGCAGCAGGTCTAGAAGACAGTCCACATAAGGGGAACCTATGATGTCATAAAAGGGAGAGGGGAAATAGGTACAATTGCTACTCCCTACTCCCCACCTGCAGCTCCCCACTAAGGCTGAAGGCTAGCCAAGGTAAGGTTTGGGGTAAGTCTTTTCAACAGGTACTTCTGGATGGTGATTCAGGAATCTAAATTAGGCTCCAGCTCTGAATTACCTTCAGAGGATTCTTATCTCTCCATCAACCATAGCTGGAGTCCTGGGAAACTACTCTCCTAAATGTCACACCTAGGCATGACTCCTAAATTTGAAAGTTGTAAACTACTTCAGTAGCTTCAGTCAGCCTTCACACAGGATATCCTTGGGTCTGTGGCCAATTTATAGACTCCTGTCCTTAATATGGGGCAGGAATCTACCTTTGTCTCAGTGACTTGGACCCATTTATTTCAATGCTGTTCATCATCTCTCTTGTTACTCAGGAAAAAGTGGAATTCCAAAGAAAGTGAGCTTCATAATTAAGCAAGAATATTATTTTTTTTCAGAACTATTACTGGAGTGCATTCAATAGGAATTGTTACTTGTTAGGAGATCTTGCCAAAATATTTTCAAAAACAAACATTTCATGATGCCTGATTAAGTAACACAGTTTGAACACCTCTTCCCAAACACATGCTGTGCCTTTTTAAATATATTTTTTCAGCCAAATGACTGCTTCTCTGTCACAAGCTCCTCAGTTCCTCTAAGAAACTTCTCTTCATAAAATTATCCAACCTGTCTTCAGTCTTCAGTACATGTGCTTATTAGGCATATATTAACTCAACCAATATGTCTGCATGACAAAATGCAGTGCTGCACAAAGAAACCTAAACCAGTTCCAAAGAAATCAGAGAGATACCTGGAGCTGCATCTGCTTACTCTTTACACAACGTATCCAGCCTTCCAAGTGTCCTCACCACTCTGCACTAGGGCTGCCACTCTGCCTCTGGTTCCAAAAATAGATGATTCATTAAACAGTGCTCCATACATATATTCTCCCACTTAATTTCAAAGCAAAGATTTTTCTTGTATGGAGAGAGAAGAGGTGGGAGCTACCATAATTCTAAAATAAAACAAAAACATATTACTCCGATAATCATTTAGAGAATGTGGTGAGTACAAGATAACAAATGCCATGGAAAAAGTGTCCAGCCAAAATGTGGCATCTGGTGTTTCTGCACCCTGAGGTGGTAAAGGCTTCTTCCTCTTTCAGTTTAGAGGCTTGGATGAGGCAGCCAGGCTGTGACACGATACTTGGAGCTGTGCTGCAAGAGAACTGTGACAGTGAGGCATAAATTAACACTAGAGTGAATAACATTAAATTATATTGAGAAACACTAACTTTAGCAGGCTGAAAGTTTGAGGCTGACATTTAGTCTGTTAGGAAGCTTCCTCCTCCATGGGGACAGTTGGGTTCCTTAGAGCCTAATACTCATTCAAAAATAAGTTTCTAAAGTAAATGGAATGAATCACTAATCCCTTATTCTTCCCTGGTAAGGATAGCCACATCTTTCAGATCCTTGTCACATGGGATTTCCTCTAAGACCCAAAAGAGAAAAAAGTCTGCCTACAGGTTCCCTTCAACACTAGGAGGTATCACACCCAGACAAAGTCCCTTCTTATTTAAAAGCCTTTCACTGAAATTTCTTTCAGTCTTTCCTCAAGATGTGAACTGAACAAAGATTACTTTTTTATTTCCATTTACTTCCACTTGATTTCCATTTCTCTCTGGCAAAATTTTACAACAAGGCAGTTGATCAAAACTAAATTTAAATAAAAACGCTATTGCATTATCTTTTATTGTTGGTACTATTGCTCTCATAATGCTGAATAATGTTAATGATGTGCTTGTATGCCACCAAAGGATAAATTAAAAAACATCTCATGAGTGAAACTTCTTGTTTCACATTGAACCTAGGACAGATTTTGCTGGATTAAGTATGGCATGGTCTATTTTATTGCAAAATGCTTCAAATTTTCTTTTTGATTTGCTAGAAAGGCTACTGACAAACAATTATTTTGTGCAGAATACCAAAGAGCTGTAGCTATACACATATCTATATAACCCAGTTATTAATATATTCATGAAGCAGGTAGAACACTTATGCATATCAATCCTTTTTGCAAGTAATTTGTACATTTTGAACAGTAGTGTTGCATTTTTGAATGCAAGGTCTAATTCTAAGGACTGCCATCTTTTGTATGAGTGAAGGTACCATTTTACCAGTCTGGTTCTTTTACCTCTTTGCTTTTATCCATTTCTACATGCCTTTAGTATTTCTGTTTGATTCTATTAGCACTGAGATCAATCACAAAATTTCTGCTGGGAAAAATCTTTGTGATGTCTAAATCCAATATTTGGCACCATTCTTCTCTGCACACCAGCTACAAAGAGGTGTCTGCTCTTCTAACTCTTCACTTGAAATCTTTCACTCTTAGGTCATTTTACCATGTAGAACAAATAAGACAAGAATTTAAACATGTAGAACATTTTTAATAATGCTACATTTTTAATATCCTAGAATTTTTGTAATCCCAAATCATACATACACAATCACACTGTTGCTTTATTTACAGAAACTCCACTGGGCAGAAAGCCAATTTCTTAAAGGCTTTCACAAAAGCTGAGCAACTTACATTCATGTTCACTGGATGTCTGTGAGTTTTCAGACTGCGTAGAACACATCCACTTAGGAAAATGCATCAATATGGATATAAAAGATATCCAAATTCAGCCCTTCAGATGAGGAAAAACTACTTGAAGATTTACAGATTGTAAATAGGTCTATCTTGAAATTTTCTTCTTGACAAACAGCTCCTTTGTTACAATAATAATAATAATCCTGTGATTATTCCTCTTGCAAAATGGACTTGCAGTCTTCATACAGGTCAGAAAAGAAAATGACAGTTTTCCCTTTAGTACTAGCTTACTATTAAAAGAAAAGTAATTAACAATTGTGTGTATTCTCCTATCACTTTTACAGTTAAAGAAGGCACGGTGTACATGCTCATCTCACTAAACATACTAGGAAAGTAATTTTAATAATGAATACTTGGCACTGGATACTGTTTTTAATCCAGTTAAGATTGATAGTGGGTGAAAGAGCAGCAAGGTAAATGCCATTTTAATAAAAACAACTGTTATAACTGATTTCTGCTATTCCTCTACTGCAATCCCCTTCAGCGATATGGAAAATTAAAACTATTTTTCTGGTATTGTCACACCTAGATTTTGAGACCGCCACTATTATAAAACGAAAAAAGAAATATTTTCATTTGCTGTTTTCTCAATCAGCATTAACCTTTGCCATAGAACAGATGGTGCGGGAAATTTTAAGCTGCCTTTTCTGTTGGACTCATAAATTAGCACACAATTCACTGAAGTTTTAAGTCTCTGTGTTATCACAGAGTCTAAGATAACTTCTGACCACAGCAATCTGTTTGTGTGAATACAAACAGCCCCATTTTCCTTTTCCAGAGTTAAACCCAGCATTTCTACGGATTTCATTAAGTTAACTTAGACAAGGATTGTTGTGTCCAAACAAATGTTAGAAAACAAGCCATGAAGCTTGTCTGGGGATATGAATTTTATATAATTTGGATCACTTGAGGACTTTCCAAGAGATTGGAAAAATCACCAATTATACACTATTATCCCAAAGGGTAACCAGAAATACAGAAATAACATGATGCTCAGTGAAAGATAGTATCATTTTGGAAGGTATTAAAAAATCAAAGATCAGATGCAGAAGTGATGCACATCAAAATGGTTTTATGAAAAACATCTTGTTATCAAAACCAGTTTTACATCTCTGAGGATGTAAATCCTAATCATTGACATGATTAGTCAATGAAAGTAATTACATGGATACAATATATAAAAATCTTATCATCTGTGATTTAATATTATCTTCAGAGGAGAAAAACCCCCAGATTCACAGGGTCACTCACAATTCATTTACAAAGTCCCAGAGCAGAAAATAAAGAGAGCACTGAAAATAAATACTAGGATATCATTTATTCCATCACTTTCCAAATGCTTTACTGTCTCAATGTCTTTACAGCAAGGCATTTATCGAACTTATTTTTAAAATATTTCATGATGTGGATTCCTTCAATCTTCCATGTCATTTCTATTCAAGTTTTCAGAATCTTTCCTGCAAAAGAAAGTATCAATACTATTTTGCCTCAGGAATCCTTTCAGTCTGTAAACTTCTTTCCCTTGAATCTGAAGCTTTAGCACTGTTAAAAGAAAACACAGGGTTAGCTCAGACACAGTTTACTTCCCTACGAGGGACAGCCAGATGAGGAGGTTAAAATGAAGACCACAGTCCTCAACAGCATGTGGCTCTGTGTAGCACTATCCTATCAACACCAGCTTTATCAATTACAAATGTTCAAAGACTATAAGGCAGATAAAAGATCTTTTTTTAAAACGTTCTTTTAGAACTTGGGCTTTAAAAAAAAATAAATGCTGGATAATTTTTACTTACATTCCAATTTGGCATTGGAATAATCTGAGCCATGACTGAGTTTTTCGCTGCAACCACTAAAACTAATAACTGTTTGTGGGTTGGTTTGTTTGGTTGTTTTTTTTTTCCTGCAATAAGAGAATCATCTCTTGTAATGAGTTGTATCCAGGAGCAAAGGCTTTGACTAAAAAACAAACCTCTGCATAATTTGAAAACTGTTGTCCCTCACAAAAGTGCAAGCAATTTTGAAATGTAGTGCAGCTTTCCAAAAATAAGTGGGAACTACACAGGCGTTTTATCAGACAACATAGAAGAAAACACAAAGCATCTCACACCTGTTAGCAGGCACAGAGAAGAGCAGGTGTCACTTGGCAGCTGAGGGACTGAAGCAGCTTTCTGTGTCTCATGGCTGTCCATCCTCTGGAGTGGCTCCGAGCATCAGGGTTAGTCACCAGCAGTGCTGGACCTGAGGATTTTCTATATATCATGACCCTCAGAAATCTGATAACAAAGATGTGTACAGAGAGAGTCAGCATCTAGGAAACAAGAGTGTATTTAAAGCTCTCATCTCTATGCTTAGGGATCATAGAAAGGGTTGGATTAAAAACAAATGGGAAGATGTCAGGAACTCTGTAGCACTGAGTTTAATACCAGGTCACCACCTGGGATGACTAGGAAGACGGCAGTCACTGAGCTATCACATTGTGTCCGGGCATGATTTAATTCAGTTTGACTACCACATCAAAAATGCAACTCGCGTGAGATCCTAATGACAGGCTTCTGCAATGTAATGCTTTCAACAATTTATTAGCTTGAATAGAATCTGGAAGGGAATGAGGCATTATATTCGTGAGAATAATTGAAATAAAGGATAAATACTGTCAAAATGCAACAATGTTGTTCTCGTGACAAATCTGTGGGGGCTTCCACCTATTTAAAATTTTAATACTTTTTTAGGGCTCTCAGCAGTACTAGTGACTAAAATGTTGGAAAATGGCTCCTGGGAGAGCAAGGTGGACTGGTTTATGTATTATTCCAGTGCTGTGGGCATTTAGCAGCCTCCAGAAGTAATCAATTATGATGGGGAACTACTTCAGTACTTCTGTGCTGTAAGACTGAAGGAGAAAATCTTAAATATGTAAACGATTCACCAGGTCTCATCAGATCTCCTTGGAGTGCTACACTTCTCCCAGGTTTTCCTATGGAGCTCCATGGTCCCAGTAGGCAAATACACACACACAGTATTACGTGGTTGCCACAGAATTTATTTTAAAAAGCAGCATGCAACACAGCCCATTAGAAAATACTAGGAGATAGTGAGTGAAAAAGTCAACCCTGGTTCAATTCCACTAATGTCAGTGAGTTGTTGATGCAACACATGTGCTGAAATTACCCACAATCAATTACTGAGACAGAAACAGGAGTACAGAAAGCAATTGCCTTTAAAAAATGGACTTATGCATGTTGATGCACTTAAAATTGTTCCTTACTTTTCCTTCCATAGGGCAGAGCCTCTTCAATTATTTTATACACCTATTTCCTATGGAGTCCTCAGAGATTCTTTAAGAACCAGCATTGAACCCTTTTCACGCTATGGTAGAGTCTTGGTTAAATAAAAAGCCTTTAAGGTGTAGGAAGGGTGTTATGAAATATGCCTAACATGGGAAAGCTTGTGTAACTGAAAACTGCTAGTGAGAGCAATGAGATGCACTCAGACAATGCCAGGTTGCTCAGGCACTAACTCATGTTTGCTGTGGTTCCAGCCTCAGGTCCTTAAGATCTACGAGTGTTACTGAGACTTTTTGGAAATGCCATGTTAGCATTTCCTGTCAGCTTATTTCCCCAAGTCCCACTTTCTCTAGATAAAGCAGAAGAGGTTGTGGAAGAGCAGATCTGTCCCAGCCATTCATGATCCTACCTTCTTCCCAGTTCTTCCCCCTGAGGGGGTGGCACCTGCACCAGCCGCACATTTCAGCCACTCACCAGAGCCTTGCCTTGAGCGTACTTGAATGCTGCACAGATGAGACTAACACAGCTCGTTTTTCTTCCCATCACACAGATACTGTCACACAGCAGTTGAAACCACTGTGCAAAATAAAGACTGACTATTACGCAATTGGAAGAAAAAAACACTTTAAATTTAAATCTGTAAACAATTACCAAGAAATGAGGCTGACTATATAGGATGGATAACCTTAAAAATAATGATGGCTGTGTTCACTTCTTTGAGTTACATATTGCTGTAATAAACTGGTAAACAAAAATATGAAATAGATACTGGCAAATTAACAGGTTATTTGTTATTAAATTAACTGAATATTAATATTATTACTGTTTGTTTGGAGGCACTTCTTATTATAAGTGAGGGGTTTGAATTTTCAGAGTGTACGATATTTCCAATCCTAAACATTTCTCTTTCATCATTTAACAGGAAGGCAAAGTGCCTTGGAGCACAAGAGCAGGAAACCACCACTACAGAATTCTCTTTCAGAAGGCATTTAAATTTTATGTAATAAGCAAGGCCTATGACAAAAGTATGTGTAATGTAATGTAATTGTATCATTTCTCAAAGTTTTACATAATGACTTTTTGTTTCTAAATAATACTTCATTATTGGGAGCAGAAGAATGTAATTGTTCTCTGGGTGCTGCTGTTAGGTCCTAAGGGCACGATCAATCCTGCCAAGACATATAATTCATGCACTGTTTCCTTCTGATACAGCTACATTTACGAAAGCAATGCAGTGATTAGATTCCTCCAGAATAAATGTGCCTATAAATCCCTGCGCTGTAAATATGATTAACAGCTACATCCAGTAAAGGACTTGAGCCACTGACATGAGGCTGACTAACAGAACTTCAACCAAATCATAATTTTGAAAAAAATAAAATCCCCTTCCAGGTATGGCTTAAACCTGGACACAGTTACAATCACAGGGCACTCTCCTATATAACTGTAGTCTATTCAGTGCTTCAGGTTCTGCTCCAGCTCCTGCTCAGCAGGAGCTTCTCAAACCCTTTTCCCACATGCAGGAAACCTGAGTCATGACATTGATCATCCTTCTGCCACATTTTTTTAAAGATTGAATCTGATACATGTTTAACACAGCATGAGCAGAATTAGATGTCTTCACAAAAGCAGCCAAGGACACTCCTAAAAAACTGTGGCTATTTTATCAGCCAGTGGGTGCTCACAAAGGGAGATCACTCTCTGCGGCACCTCATGCCACAGGAGAATAGTGCCTTCAGTTGCCCCAGGCTAAACATGATCATTAATGATGATCCAGGTACACACAGAAATTACAAAAACTGAACAAAGGGTAAGATTCATGTCTCGAAATTAAGACATCTGCAACAGATCTAGCTGAAGGAAAATGAGTGCTTTAGGGCACAATTCATCTCATTTAAGGAATGCACCTAAAACTCATGATGTGCATCATTCCTTGGGATTGGTTTTCCCACACTGACTGTAAAGGGAACCCTAAAAAGCTAAATCAGATAAAAATGTATGCACTGCAGACTGCTAAATTTAGCTGAAATCAGTTTTGCACCAACTGTTTATTAATAATTTAATTAAACAGAAACATGGATGAAAGTGAGTCAGTGCATTGTTTTAATATTATTTATGTTACCATTGGACTGTGCAGAGAGCAAAAAGATGAAACAGAGTCTGAGAAGACATAAATCTTCCCTAATCATGGAGAAAGTCATATTTATGTATGTCCTTGTGCCCAATAATACCGCATTGATTTTCCACCATTTCCGCATTTTCCATTAATATACAGAAATTAAATTCTGAAGGCAGTAATTTGGGAAGAAAAAAAAAGAGAGTGAGAGAGAAGAGAGAAAAGAAAGGACTGGGGTAAGTATAGGACTGCTGCAGTAGTCCAAAAAGATTTTCACACTCAGCTTTGTAACAACTATACCTTTTATTGGTTTTCCTGGGCACTGTAAGGGAATCTTCCCAGGACATGAATATAATCAGTTTGTTTCAGTATGTTTCCAGACCAGTCTTGAGGAAGAGTGGTATTATTTGCTTTACAGTAGAGAAAGGTTGAGTCTTAGATCTATCTTCCCATTTGCAAGTAAGCTGTGCAGTGCTTACAACTGCACTTGTTCATTCCACAGTGGCCTATTTCTGATGTATATCATTTCAGAGAAGGCCAGCTATATGAAGGCATATTTCCAGTGTTCAGGTAGCATTTAGTAGCATGGAACCTCTAGTCCATATTTACAGAATGGAAACCTAAATTTCCTGCCAGATGACATAGGAGTTATTATACTTAGAAAGCAAATGATAGCTACACATCTACTTTACATATATATATAAAATTGAACTATACATCACCTCTTATTGAGACTGGTCTCTAATTTGGAGCACATCCTCACCCACCCCATGAATCTCACTAGCATATTTTTCACTTTCTTTGACACAGAGCCTGCCTTTCAGAAGAGCATCACTGACTGCCTTCTGAGTGCTCAATTCACTGGTACCTCAGACAGACACATACTGCAATTTTCCTACAAATGACCCACCTAAGGAGAGGCAGAGACAGTAACGATCACAATGTCATAGAGAAAAAAAGACAAGAGAAATAACACAAATCAAGGGAAATAGTTGGTAAATCCCCAACTGGGGTTTGCAGTCCTCATTAGCAGAAATAAAGATAAGAAGTAATCCTTAATTGAAAGGCAGCAGGACTGAGAGACCAGCACTCACAGTTCGTCTGTTTCATCTCTGCTTTCTCCCTGAGCAAAACCAGCTGCAGCATAACTAACGTTGACCGTGTTGCCTGTTGTCTTTTTTATTTATTCATATCATAACTTTTATCTTTTTGTTACCTATTTTCCTGTATTAATCCAAACTTGCTACCTTTTTCTCTTTACTTTCATCTGTTACCTTCTCTTAAATTTCATTTTCTTAATGTTTTCTTTTTCCTGCTTCAGC
Source organism: Campylorhamphus procurvoides (assembly GCA_013396655.1). Lineage (NCBI taxonomy): Eukaryota > Metazoa > Chordata > Aves > Passeriformes > Dendrocolaptidae > Campylorhamphus > Campylorhamphus procurvoides. Next base: position 3,088,546 of record WBMV01000298.1, on the reverse strand, counting down.
CAAGTACCACCCCCCTCATTTTGGTGCGAGCCTTCAGTCCAGGTGGTCCCTCCAGCACGATCAGAATTCAGCTTCGCAGCAGAGGCACACTAGATTCACTGTGGGTGAGCAAGGCAAGAGCTTGATTTCCCTTAAAAAGCTTGGACTGACCAAGCAGGAGATGGAGATAAGGTAATAGAGCAAGATCTACCTAGAAAGGCATAGATGGAGCAGGCATCTTGGCTATCCACCATCAGACAAGATCTCTCTCTGCTTGTTTTGCCTTTGCCTTTCCAGCCTCCTGAGCATGCACCTCCAGTTGACTGTCTCCAGTAGAGTTACCAAAGACATCACTCTCTCCCTCATCACAGCTGTCCAGTGCCACACTGAGCTTCGTTCTCCGTTTCCCACACTCTTGGCCATGCAGGGCACAACCTTGGGCCCCAAACAAGTCCACCCTGGCATAGGTAGGGTGTAGGAGGAAATATATAGGCACCTGAGGAAGCAGCACTGCTGGGTGGGCTGGCCATTATTTCACCGGAGAGTGAGAAGTTCCTGGGCCACCCTTCAGTGCTGCACTCAGGCTCACTATGACCCCCAGGTACATCAAGACTTTTCCCTCTTCTCTTTTTGATGTCTCACAGCTGCTTTATCTCTAAATCAAACTCTTCCACGCCCAGCCATAACCTTCTCCAAGCTCCAAACATTGTCAGTGGCACATTCTCAAAAAATTTCCCAGGGGAAGGAGGACACCTTAATATATTTGATTCCAAATTAGACAGATGGGGCCCACTCAAAGCTCTGAGCAGTTTGCAGTAGTTACGTAGACAGTAACCACTCACTAGCATAAATATAAACAAACAAATACTCACATGGTACTCATTAATCAAATGGAGATAATAAAATTGACCTCACTCAGCAGACAATCAACATTAAAAACCTCAGGAGAGTACATGTGTTCCCTCAAGTCATAGTCAACAGTGCACTCTCAACCCCCTCACAAGCCCAGCCACAGAAAGGCTAATTGTGCTGTGTTTGTCCAGATTAATGTGTTGCAACCCCAGGTAGCACTCTGAAGATTTAGCCTCTGAGCTTTCCGGCAATAATTTCCCTGAAGGAAAGTGAACAGTCAAGCCAGTTTCTGCAATCCTTCCACTATCAGCAAAACACAGCAGCTCCAGTACCACACCATAATCAGTCAGGGTCTTTAATATAAATAGGAACCACAAGGGGACATAAAACATTGTCAGCCTTCCCTGTCCCTCTGGATTGCGGGATGGCAGCCTGAAGGAAGCTGAGGAGTGACAGAGTTTAACCAGAGCTAGTCTGGCCTTGAAGGAAACAGAATGGAAGTCCTCCCAAGGTCCCTTCCACCCCTGCTCCCTATGATTGCTGACTAGTCAAATTAAAGCAATTCCTAAACGCATGTCTCACTTCAGACTCTAACCTCCAACCAATTTAAAATGTATAACAAAATAGTCTTGGCCTTCCCTCTAAGTGAAGGTTATCTCCCACTTAAGAAAGATTATTCATGCAGCACTTAAATGACACTCCTAAGCCAAGTTCAGACACTGCATGGATTCTACTGGAGCCTTCAGAAAGTTTCCATCTTTCACTAAAAATTGGTATTATTTTTAATTTTCACAGGTATTTTTTATTTCTGGATCTTAAGGCCCTTGGAGAAAGGTAAATAACTGCAAAATAAACTGTTAAAGGAGTGCAGTTCTAGTGTCAATGTGTTGTATGAGAAATTGGTTATGCATATATAATTTAGGGCTTCAAGAAAAATTTTAAAGCCAGGTATAAATTAATACTGTACTTGCTGAACTCTGTTAGAACATGACTGGACTCTAAATGACCACTGGAGGTTACTGTTTCCCCACAGAAATTCAATGAGTCAAGCATTATGCTAATTCTTATCAATTATTAAACACAGGCATCCTTAATATCAATGGCTACAAATTGTTCCTGTATCTGGCAAGCTTTGTTAAGTGTGTTTCAGGGTGGCCGAAGTCAGGAGGCAGCAGAAGTGGTTTTGAGCATGTAAGCACAGAGAAGCAGTTGAAGAAAGGTTTCTTGATGCTTACTGTTATTCTTATTTGTTGTTAATGCATGTGTTACCCCAGGACCTAGAAAACCAACATTTGCTATGTTTCTGCTGCATGAACTGCTCCACAGGTTGAAAATGCTGCCCTAGTGAAGACACAACAGGCAGATAAGACCCCATCAGACAATACCAATTAATCTGATGGACAACAGCATCCACATGCCAGTGGCCTCGTTGTCGCCATGTCCTGGCAGAAATTACAGACACAGAGGGCTGTTTTAAGGGATGATCCAAAGGGGACAATAAAGCTGGTTTGCACATATTTGCAGAAGTTGCCTTGCAATGCACTGGGCAGAATGAGCTTTATTTGTGTATTCCTGAAAACAGGTGAGCAGGTAATCTTGATTTTCCAGGATGACCAGGGGCAGAGACCACATCTTAAGTATGAATGAGAGATGCCAGGCTGGCTCATGCTATTGATTAACTGTTTCCAGATGTTAGCCACTGTGGGTACCTTGTATTCCTGTTTTATCACATCATACCTCACCTTAGAGGTTGTAAGACAGTGGTTATTTTAGGGTAGATGCAGTATCATACTCTTTTGCCCATACTTATTCTATTCAGAGCTTGTAGCACGTTTTTTTTTCTGTGCAGCAGTGGAAAATTTTCTGTACCTGCTGCAAATTTGGGATAATAATTGCCTTTTAATGTCTCACAAACTCTGTTAGACAGGGGCTACCTTTTAATTTCCATTGGTACAACACCTATATGATAGACCTGGACAAGGGCCCCTAGAAACTCCTTCAGTGCAAGTAGTAAAAATAATAATAAGGTAATTTTATCTCTAAAAATATCTTCAAAGAGTTGGCACTGACTGTAATGTTATATGTCATGTCAGAAAGACTCTAATGGCAGTTTACCCACAAGAACCTGACCTTCCTCACTATTGGCAGCCAGAGGCTCCTAATGGCATGTTAAAGGCAGCACAACAAGAGAAGATCAATGTGACACAAAAAGAAAAAAAAACAGCCCAGTGGTGTGTGGAGAAAGCACTGTCAGACTCAGGGGAAGCAGCTGCTTTGTCATCTGTAAGGCTCTGTAAAATACCATAATCAGAAAAGAATAAAAGAATTTTAAAAATAGCACTGCTCTTTCCCTTCTTTAAAGATTTGTCACCCCCATCATTTTCTCTTCTGCAAAGTTCTCCTCACCATCAAAGCCTTTTAACTTTAATGTTAAAGTGACGTATCACTTTTTTCCTCTTTCCTTTTATTTGGAGGGTGTGAGGGAGGATTTTAATATTTTCCTTCATTGTTGGATTTATTTTTTTCAGCCTAAAACTGGTTTTGAAATTCTAAGGAGGTTTAGAAGCTTTGGTAGAAATTCAACAACCCTCTGTTTAATGAAAAAATAAAATCTGTTATTTAAATCTCTGTCACACTGTGAAAGGGTATTAACATGCTCTTTTCAAATGTTTCATTGAAAGCCCTTCTGCAGCTAAAGCAGGACGAGGCACAAGAGAAAGCTGACCTTCAAAGATGTTGGGTCTGACTGTGTCCCAAACACCTTCCTCAGGCAGGGACTGCTGCCCTCAGTTTGGTGGAAGGATACCATCTTTCTCCTTCCAGTTGTCACTTTGAGTCTGGGTGAGTCTGGCAGTTGATAGTAACCATCACCTCTTAAACAGGTGTTGGATAAGTACCAAAGGCCAAACTGTGGCTGATATGAGCCATTTTGTAAGCCTTCTACTAGGACCTGAGTGGAAATGGTGATAGGTGAGTTTACATTTCGGGGTAAATCACTGTTAGAGAAGCGTCCAAGTCCTCACCCAGATACCAGGGAAAATTATCCCAATGCAATAAGCAGTGCAAATGACTCAGCAAGCAAAATGTCCCCACCGGCAAACAGGAAACAAATGGCTTATCAATGAATATTTTTATTAAATGCAGAAAAATAAAATGTCTCTAATAGGCAGATAAATGGGACAACAATAAGTCATTCCCAATGCATAACCCTAATTTATAGTCTTTTCTTCTGGAGAGAGACCAGCCATGATAGCTGGATGCCTTTCCCCTTCTCTACCAGCATTCACCAGCATTTCAAGGCCTGCCTCAGCTGAGCAGGCTGGCTTTGGACGGCCCTAGACTCTGCTCCCACTGCTCCATCATCCACCACCTCCCATTAGTCCTTGCTCCTGCATGGCCCTGCATCTGTGCTACCTACACAGCACAGGGACACCTCTCCTCTGACCTTTCTGGGGGGTGCAGAGGACTCAGCTGAAGACGCTGGTTCTGCCTGCTGGTTTTTGACAAGCCCATGAAATAAAGCAGATGTCACACACCTCTGAGAGCAAAGACAGATTGTAAATGGCCCTGGGAGCATCAGGACATGCTGATGGCTTTCCCATTTCTCAAGTAAAGTGACTTCTCAGAGGGGGGTGAAAAGGAAGTAGGTGGGGGTGAGGGGAGGCAGAGCATGTGGGAGTTGGTCCCCTGGCAGAAGTGAGAACAAACAGTCACGTCCAGATGCTCAAGTGGAGTCACAATGCTGAAACTTGAAAGGAAACAGGAAAAGTCAATTAGTGCCATACTTTTTTTTTGCAGGTCTGGGTGCTCCCAGGGGATGAAAATGTAGCCTACACAAAGCCTAAACAACATTGTGTTTTATCAAGGGCAAAATAATAAAAAAAAGGATTTAAAGTTTCCTTGTTTCCAATGGGAAAATCATCCCTGTCTTGTACTGCAAGTACATCTTGACAAAAAATGCTGCCACTGATAAAAGCTCATGCAAAATTTTGAAGGAATGGTTCCCAAGATCCTTAAATATTAACTTTATGGGACTCAGATAATGTCTTTGCTGCAGAGAAATGTAAGGTTGATGGAGACAGGACTGGCAAGTTCCAAACCAGCTCTCAAAACAGTAAAGAGTTCTCTAAATCAAATAGCATCATTATCAATAAAAATGACATTCCATTTACTGCAGGTTTTGTAAGAATGCCTACTCTGTTCACAGAAATCTGCTGTTGATTGGAAAAGCCAGAAGTTTTCAAAGCAGTGACAGAAATTACCTGTCGTTCTCTGCGTCTGGCATTTACTTTTCCCCCTTTATTTAGCTGCCAAGGTAGCAACACTAATTTAACTAAATTACTGAAGTCTGCCCAGACAGAGACAGTTATATCAATAAAAAGTGTTAATATACTTATAGGTGGTATCAAATAATACTCACATCAACATGGTGGTTATATAGATGTAGTATATTTATATTTCTCCCACAATCACTGAGCAGAGAAAAGCCTTCTGAATAAACAATAGCTATAGTAAGCACATACAATAGTTGGTAAATTTTTATATCAGCTTGATATGATCACTAAAATTGAGATAAAGAATGTCTTCTGAACTACTAAGAGACAAAAAGATTTAAGGTAAAAAAATGTGTTTTACTGGTAGATTTATTTTAACTTCAAAGCTAGACACATTTCAGACAGTACACACTGACAAAATGACACATTCAGTGGTTCCACTCTGACTGTGGCCATTACAATATTGCTTGATCCTGTCACTCTTATTCCAGAGATAATTCCTTTTTCTTTTTCCAAGCAGAACAAAAAAAAAAAAGTATGTGTCTGCCTTTTTGTTCCACCTTTGGGCAGCACTAGGGTGGGGGATGTTGGCTCGTGATGATGTGAAATAACAAATAATAGATGGATATATAACAGAGCTGCCAATTATAGGTTGATAAACATGTTAAATGTTAAGGGGTGTTTAACTGTGGGGGGAACATGTCTGGCCATGCAACACCCCAGGTAATCCATAATTTGTATTACTTTGCCTCCAAATAGTTTAAATTGTATTCAATATCATATAAAACTTAGCTCATAATAGAAAGGCCATGAGTCAAAGCATTCTTCAAAAATTTGGTCTTGAAATTTTTATAACATCTTGATAAATTATGCAGTTAATTTGGTCATATTTTCTTTAAAGTGACAGCAGTGGCTGTTGGAAGCTCTGAGCGTGCAGTAGCCATTCTTGTGAAGATGAAAGGAGGAGCAGAGATTACAACCCACCCATTTCAGAGAATCCTCTTCAGAGATGTAATCAAAGCCATCTAAAGATTTCTTTGTAGAGCAAGTGAGAAATTTTTCATTTAATGATTCCCGCCTACCCAGTGGCTAATATTGACTTATTAAAAATTCCTGTATGCTTTTATTTGAGGGAAAAAAGAGTTAAAATTTGTGTATTCAAAATATTTTGTTTTGAAATTTAAGGAAAATTACCACATACTTTTACCTGAGCTGTATGCTCTAAAGATTTTTAATCACAAATATTTTTGAGATTTTATTTTTACATTGTAACCAAAAGAAACATGTTTAAAACTTGAATATACTCCCATTTACCTCTCTTTTCCGCTCAGACAACTGAGTTTTCAATAGTTCAATGGACATAGAAGTCACAAGTGGAGAAAACTGGCAATGTGATGCTTTGATGTAGTCACATCTTTCTTCTCCAAAAGGAATTTTCTGTAAAAGATATAAAATTCCAAAATACAGGGAAACTATTCCATCTATTTTCTTCTTATCAACTTTAACCATGTTATTCACCTTTTCTTCCACTAACATGCCTGTTTGCTACCTATATTTTGATCCCTTTAAGTGTGCTAAAAAAGCTCAGCTACAAAAATACTACATGAGAGAAGCCAAACATCTGAGGAAGAGATAAACTAGACTCATTAATCAGTTGCTGGGCAGGAGTCACTGTGCTCCTCTTCCAGAATTATTTCCACGTGCAAAGTATTGCTAATTTACCATTAACATCTTGAGACAGAAGAAAGTAATTGCTGTAGCATTTTAAAGCCTCAGAACTTTATGAAAATTATAGATATTAGATGTTATTGGTCCTAAGTCTTAGACCATGAAGGCTGAAAGTTTGTCTACTGAGAACTACAGAGATATGTCCCTATAACTCTGTCACAGTACAGCTTTACTGCCACCTCTTGCCAAAGCACTAGTTGGAGACCTTATTAAAGGAAGCATGTAAATTCATAGCTACCTTCACTTACTTATAAAGGAATAAAACAAGTCTTACTCTATAACATGTTCTGCCATTTGGGCACACTGTCAGACAGTAGATTTTAATCTGAGTTTTCCAAAAAGATGATATCTATTTGATCTGTTTTGACCCGGCTCTCAGTGGAAATAGATGTTATGCCAACAAAATCACTTATTTTTATCTTCGAATGCTGTCTTGAAAAAGATGTGATGTTAAAGGTCTGTTTCTTAACTGAGAGAAAAAGTAAAAAAAATAATGGGACTATTATTCCATAGTCAATCTGAAACTATCTACCTTTTTTCTTCCTCTCTGGTCTATGACTTTCATTTCTACTGCAAATAAATTTCAGAAGGTTTATTGTGGTTAGTGTTGGGTACTTCAGCCCTGTTATGGCTGGTTATCTCATTCTCTCAATCCATTTGCTACAACCTAATCCATAAGTAGTTATTTTCCCACTTAGGACCACAGCCATTATTTCCCCTCTGATACATGAACAGACATAAAAACAGATAGTGAAGAAAACTCCAGTGATAGACTCCACATTATAGATATCATAGTCAGAAGTCTTTTATGCAATAAGCAGCAACAACAAAACCTAAATTAGTAATAACTGACAGTGCAATAAATAAATAAATAAATAAACTAAAATATTCTGACACAACAATGATACCCTGGGAGTAAAGAAGAACAGTTCAGTGTTTCTCTCAGGAGAGAGAAATTAAATGCCTAGCTCTATGAGCAGCAGAGATGATGAAACTTGGTTTCCTGCAGATCTGTATCTCAAGTCTGTGCTCTCCTCTGGACTCTCTGATGTCTAAGCAACATGACTCCACATCAGCTTCCCCCTGATGGGGCATGGATCTTCTGCCTCCTCTACCTGACCAACTATTTTCACAAAGCTCATAGGATTTATTATTTTTCTTATCTTTAAATTTCTGACAAGCTTGGATGAAATCAGCTCACATGTTGAAATATCTGGGGCCAGTGTTGGCAGGACAACTGATCACCAGACAGACAAATGCAGTATGTTCTCATAACTCATATTTGCTCAGGAAAAAAAAAAAAAAAAGCTAAAATAAAACCTGGTTGAACCAAAAGTTAGACACACCTGTTATTTTCAGGGGGAAATGGGACAGAGGGAAGAGACGAACACTGAAGTGGGATGACACATGAAATTATCAAGAAAGGACTCAAAGAGAGAGATAGATATTTGATAGAAATTAGAAAAAAGAGAGAAAAGCCTTACATCTAATGAAAAAAAAAAAAAACACAACATCCTGCCATGAGAAAACCAGTTATATGGAAATGACAGCAGGACTCTGCTTTCCAGCAGCCTAAAAGAAAAACTCTGCAGCCTCCACCCCACAAATGGTCTGAATCACATTATCTGAGCATGAGAAAAGGAGTCACAGGCACATTAGTTGCTGCTTATCCCCAAGCTCTTCTGTCACTCATCTGTTGGCACAATTTTCATCTAAATGATTCTCAGAAAACTTCTGAAACTTACTAAGGAGGAAAAAAAAATGAAGAAGAGGCAATGGCATATGTGATTTAAGTAACATTTCTCTTTGAACTATTCCATGAAAGAAGAGACAGACAGAGCTGTCTGCTTTTACTTCCCAATAAAATAATATGAGTAAAGGAAGTAACAAGCAAGTTTTATGAAAATGCATTCATTTGAGGTAATGGATGTTCTATACAAGATATGCGCCAACCCTAGAATGTTCAATGCCAGGTTGGATGGGGCTCTGAGAAACCTGGTCTAGTGGAAGGTGTCCCTGCCCATGGCAGGGGGATTGAAAGTAGATGATCTTTAAGGTTCCTTCCAACCCAGACCATTCTATGAGTCTATGATATGTGTGTTTGAATGCTACCACTGCTCACAGTGCAGGTAGAAGCATTGCCTCCCTGGGCTGTTGTGGTCCAGAGCTTGTCTCTGGCTATTGTGCTGTGTTTAACTGTGTTTGATGTACTTGAATCAGAACAAAGAGGAAGATTTTGGAGGACACGGAATTGACTGACTCAAAGTTGGTGTTAGTGCTGAACTGTTGGCCCGTTTGAAATTAATTATCTACATAGCACTATCTCTTTAATAACTAAAAATCAATCTCATCTAACTGGGTGTTTGAATAACATGCAAATCAGAGTACTACCCTAGTCAGAAAAGCACCAAAGTAGTACCAAAATCTGTGTCACATTAAAGTTTCAGCGGGTTGAATTTCAAGGCACAAATCTAGACAAGTCTCAGTAATATTTTGCAGCAGATGAAGAATTCCCTTCTCCAGTGAGTTCTGGTAGGCCACACGCAAATGTAGGAGCTCCATTTTTGCTCAGATAGAAATGTTGAGCTGTCTTTCCTCCCATGGAGGGGCTTGTGAGAAAAGGCCACTTTCACACTTTCACTGTGGTTGCCATGGCGGCAAAAAAAAGGTGTTCATAAATCCTTCCTTCAACAGCATGAGCAAACATAGGTGAAGATATAAATGGTTAGACGTGAGTCCACGTGGATCTCCTGCCCTTGCCCACAGAAAGGAAAGAACGAGGTACTTATAATCTGTGTCCTCAATGATAAGTAGGCACCTGCCTTGTACCAGCCTCAGCAAGTTATGCAGATATTTACCTACACAACTCTACCTCTAAAACTGTACAGACAAGATTCTGTAAATGAGATAAAAACACAAACCCTATTTAAAACAAACTCCTACCTGTTCCATCCATCTCTAACTAAAATTTTCTACCTTGACATTAAAGTCAAAGTTTTAACAGGCATTTGAAAACTGAACTCAATCAACTTCTCTTCTTGAGATAACCATTAAGAACAATGCCACCTGGTTCTGTGCATGTACTCTGAAAGGGGTTTTACAGACAAAATAAATCAGGCTTAGTCTGATTTCCCTCAGAAAGTACTTCAAAAACTTTGCCCTGGATCAAGGCTTGGTGACCTGCTACAGGACCTGCAACACCTCAATCCTCTGCTTGCCAGGACTGGCAGCACTAACCTCCTCAGGTCACTCCCACCACTGCAGCCTGCCTCATGAAAACACTCCCAAGACATGCTGAGCAGGGAAATTAAACTGCACAGCCTTGACTCATTTACACACAACAGCTCTCCAGAAAACATGAGGTAACTATTGGAAGAGTGAGCCCTTGTGGGGTTGAGTATGTGGCACATCACTCAAGCTTTACTTTCATCCTACTCTTGATGCTGTGGGGCTCTGAACTTTATCAGAAAAAAATGCTTATTAATGACTCAGCTCTGGGAACTCCAACTGATTTAAAGGAGAAAATGTACCCTTTGAAAAAGATCTGATGGGAATCTTCTCTTTCAAATCTCTCCTCAAGACCTGCCTCTGCTGCAACATCTAACAGCCAAATAATGATCCTTACACGTTAACAGCAGTCAGGGACAACCCACACCTCTTATTAAAGCTGTTTTGAAATGATTCATAAACACCATGCTGGGCCCACAGATAATTTATATCATCTTGTGGTATCATACTCACCTTCTTCCCTTTCTTACTACTTCCTTCATTTTTAAACTTGATGTATTTTTTACAGAAACCTATCCTCCTCTGGCATTTGGGCAACACAAGATACTACTCAGATGGCACTCACCCTGCGACTGCAGTTCTGCACTGATGTGTGTGGGAGTGTCTATATATACATACTTACATGCATGTATAAATGTTCACAGGCAAGTATGTATATATATACATATATATATATTCATGTGTGTATATACACATATGAATTTATGTATATGCACTTGCCTGTAACGGTATATATATATATATATATATACGTACACGTACACACACACACACACCCCTCCACACAAATGCCCTTCATTCTCAGAAAAATTACCTGGAGCTTCCTTCAACAAAGCTTCCACACACAAAATTATTCATAATTTTTGCATTTTTAAGTCTTTGAAATCAAAAGTAAACAAGATAAAATTCTCTTCAGTAAATTCCTAGTATCTGATGAGGAGAATATTTTGATTTTAAGTGATATGAATTAGTTCCCTTAAATATATGCAATTACAGTATTTGAGAAATTAAATAGCAGGATCAAATAACAGTTTACATCTGACAGACAAACTCTCTTTATGCAAAATGTTCAATCCCAAAACTTTTAATACTTTTCCTTCCCCTGATAGTCACACAAAATAAAACCAAATGTGTCATCATTCTAAGTGAATTTTAAGAGTTACAGAATCACTGCTTGTTTTACTACCTCTATATACATTGTAGAAGTTCTTGCAATATGAAAGATGTTTGCAATAAAGTGGTAGGTAAAGCAAGACAATATAAGCTGAAAATGTGTTTAGTCTGTTAGTGGTAGGGACAGGAGTTGTTTATTGCTAGGGATGACAGCCAGCCTTCCTTGAAATCAGTTAGAGCTTTGCCACCACGCCTTCATCCAGGCCACTGTGCTGGGACGTAGTCTAGGGTCTCAGTTTGATTACCTGGCTTGATTACTTCAACCAGTAACACTGGTGAGTGGAAAAATTAAACATAAGCAATAATGAAATATCAGTTTATTATCACATTTGGAATATAAATCTTTCAGTACTCTGGAAGTTCACATGAGCAGGTACCAACAGATTCTGGCCCCATTTATACAGGTGACTCCAATAAACTCACTGGTGTCTTTGAGTGCAGCTTTATTGATTACACAGCAAGCTCCTAGTTCACTCCCCAGTGCAATGCACTATTCCACAGGCTGCTCCCTACATAGAGCCTATTGCAGTCTAGACTGCAACCTCCTCCATTTGGACATCAAACTTCCCTGCTTCCTCAAGGGACTGTCAGTGACTTTTCTCCAGTGTGTGAACATAAAGGACAGAGCAGCCTGGCCTCAGTCCCATTAAGACTCAGGCAGCTGCTTGACAGACTCCTGGTCACAGTTTTGAACACAGCACTGCTTTCGCTCCCCACCTGAAAGTTCCTTAAAGGTTTCACTTCCAGCTAAATGCTACATCACTGGCAGATTATTTAATAAAAGCAGCCAAGTGAAGCTGAGAAGACTACTTTCTGGGGGTTACAATAAAGGTTTAGAAAGTCTTTGGAATTGCCCGCTTACAATTCCGTGCGTCTCAGAGCAGATTTACAGCTCACCCCTTCCAAAACCACCCTGGCACCCAGGGACTTCACCCACCCCTATGACTTCAGGCCATAAACCAGCAACCAGGAGGTTGATGCAGTGCTTTGATCCTATATGGAAGTTTCCTTAACAAAGCTGAATTCCATAATGCCTGAAAAACCCCACAAATGAGTTTCACACTGTCTGGACAGCATGAAGCTGTCTCCTAGAGGACAGACCTTTGTTCACTGTTGCCCTTCAGATTCCCAATACCATTTCCCTTATCAGGCAACAAGGAGCACTCTAAAAATTCACCGTTATCGCAGTCCAGATGAGAGGATATCAAGGTCAGAGAGCTAATTTGTAAAGCTAAGTTATGCTAAACAATAATATACTATAAGTTAGAATATTGCACTAAAAACTTTGTATCTGGAAAGCCTCCCAACATCTTAGTTTGTCTTAGAACCAATCTGAAGGTGAGGATTACTCATCACCTTTGGTAAATCAGGCAAACAAATCAGATGTATACAGTAATATAGCTTTCTTTATTAGAAGCCTTCAGCTGTCACTTAGACTGAGCACCTGCGCAGGGGAGGGAGTAGCTGCTCTGGCTGAGATATTGTCACAACCATAGACTCACAACCATCATCCTTTCTTTGCTGTCTTCTGGAGTTTGGTCATTTATTATGTTTTTTAATAATCTACAGTGTCCTTCCAACTAGCAAGTTTTCCATATATCCTTATGCCCATAATTCATCATCAGCACAGCCTAAGTATTGCTTTTACTGTCAAAAAACCCCAAACAAATAAACTGCCCCTATTCAAGGTACAAAGTCACCTTTACACTATCATGAGGAAGAAGAACCACCTGCTGGTCACTCAAAAGGAAAACAAACCCCACAGGTTCTCCTTTGCTAGAGGGAAATTTGAGAGTGGTTAGGCATTCATGAATCATACAAACTCCTACATAGGTCACTCTCTATTACCTTGCAGTAAAGTCCATGTCCACAGAGTGCATCTTCCTGCCAAAGGATTAAGGCATCGGAAATGGACCTCTTATCCCCATTTAAACACTCATATATCATTAAAAAAATACGTGCCATGCTCTGCTGCGACCAAGGACATAGGAAGAGCAGTGCAGTGCCCCCAGGCACATCTTTCCACAAGAGGTGGTGAATGCCAAGCCAGGGCTCAGTTCCCCGAAGCCCCTGAAACTGGGAGAGGGAAGAGTTCCCCAGAGTGTCCCCAGCAAGACCCTGGGGTTTACCAAGTAGCATTCTGGCTATCCTTTGTGTCGATTATTTCACAAGGTATTCATTTAAGTGGGAAAAAATTTTATCAGCTTGCAAAAGCTGATTAAAGAAATCTAAAAGAAACAGAAACTTCCATCTACACAGTCCCTAAGGAAAAAAAAAAAAGCAATATATTCCTACCATTTGGTGCAATGCAGTGTGTTCCAAGGGCAAGAACTTTTGTTCTTCAGAATTATTTTTATAATGTCACCTCTGCCAGGAATGATTTAAGAGCTTTCAGATAAGGGAATGAATTTCATCAGAGGCAGAGAGATCATCTCAAGTCTCCCTTTAACTTCTTGATGAATAAAATACCCTCCCCAGCCCTCTTCAGCATCTTTCTGTTACATTCAGAAGTGCGACTTTGTGTTCCAGTGTAAAAAACATCTTTAAAAAATTAAGATAGTAAACATAGGTGTATTGAGTAGAGATGAGATTACTGACTAAACTTCAAGAAGCTTTAAAACTATCTTAAACCAAGTATATCCGATCTAGTCCTCTGAAAAGCTGTTACTACGTGGCATCTCTGTGCCTGCTGCAAGTAAGAACAAATAGTACTTCACATTTTCAGAAAGTGAAGGCTGTTGTAGCATTTCAGATGTTTTACATATAGGAATTTCTACTTGCCATTGTCAATGGCTAATTGCCATTCCTACTTACATGTAGGAATCCTCTCTCTTAAACTAATTTATACTTCTTCCAATGCTAGATACAGCAGAGTATTATCTAAAAACATAAATAAATCTTCAATACAAATTTCACTCTCTGTATAGGGAAGATTCCTACTGAGTCTCACCCACCAGGCACTTCCTTCTAAAGCATCTATCAGTTCTTAGTAAATGCAAATGAAAAATCAAAAGAGTACTGGAGCTGGTAAATCACTTGCAATTCATTCCTTCAGCCAACACAAGCAGCTGCTAAAAAAGAATGTCTGTGTGAGATCTTCAGTCATTGTAATTCTTCTGCATACCTACAATAAGGAAAAAGAATCCTAAATATTGCACACTTGCAGTCATGAGCCACTCAAAACTGCAGGATGCTGGGTGGCCAGGGTCTGAGCTTGCATAATTCCCTTGGACAGGAGCAAGGATGAACCTGGAATATCCTATGTAAGTTCCTTCAATTCATCTCTAGATATTCTACATGTAGCATATTTTGAATATTGAGGTATTTTGTATTCTACCAGGATCTTTTCCCTTGGAGATGCTTGATCTGAAAAAATATTTTGTACAAATCTTCATAATCTCCATAGTATTCATAGTCATCCTACTTGTTATACACAGGCAGTGAAGGAGCAGCATTGTTGGGTAAAGCTGTGATAAGGAAGGCCCCAGCTCACACAGCACATACGTTTCCTAACAGTTTATGTTAAGGAAAGGAGCTCAGACTGTTCCATGTTCAGGGAATATGGGTTAGAACACTGGAGAAATGAAGATTCTTATAAGGGGATATGATTACAAAATTACTTATTCAGCTTATAAAAAGCAAAGATGCCACATCCAGACAGAGGGTACAAACTGTGCTACAAATACTTCAAGGAGAAAACACAAGAGAAGAACTTTCCAAATTCACAGACAGTGTTGGCATATGAAGAAAATGGTTACCAAGAAATTATATTTCCAGCCATCTGGAGACTGACGTTCTGGAACAGATTTCCAGGAAAAATTACTCTAGGAACAAAACAACCCCTCTGCCCCCACCCCCACCCCAAATTAGTTTTCAAGATAGGACTGGATGTGTTTGCAAAAGAGAGCTATTTGGCATGGTTTTCTGTTCCCAAGCTAGGGATAACCTGCAGACATTTCTAGGGAATCAGAGAACCCAAAGGCTGTTAAAACAAACCATTGGTCATGTCAGTTTTCTATGAGGTACAATAAAAAATTATATGCAAACAGTGCAATGTACTTAGGAAAACATGTATCTGAAATATTTAATCATAAAGAAGCAGACAAAATGAAAGCTTTAAATGCTCATTTAAGGAAAAAAGCTATCTACAGTGCACAGCATATAGAAGGGCAAGGAACACAATTAGTGCTAACTGCTATATTTCAGGAGTGTTTGATGCTTTCTTCTTAGCATGAAATTTACATATTAATACTGGAAATGCCAATTATTTGTTCCTTGCATTATCACTCATTGATAAGCATATGTCATTAACGCATACAAATAAGGAGCTTTCACCTCTCTGTCAGGAAACACAGCCAGAAGTTATTTACAAAGGAGTCCAAGTCAGTCTGGTTCATACCATAATGAATCATCTGCCTCATTAGTGGACACCTTTCTTTCCTCCACACAAGGCAGGCAGAGAAAGATCCTGACAGCAGAGCTTGTACTGCTCACTGCATACCAAATAGTAACACAAGTCCTTTTGCTATGAGACCAACATACAGATGTGCTGGAATCACGCCCAGGTGCCTCCTCAAGGCACCACCTTGTACTTAAGTTCCTTACAAAGAGCATAAGTTAAAACTCATCTTTGAAGAAAATCAAGGCTTGGGAAGGAAAGAAAAACTCCAAAACAGGAACAGAGCAGAAGTGTTGGGGAAGCCTGACAGCAGGCCTGAGCAGTCACCTGAGTCCTCTGACATAGACCAGCTTTTGGGCACTCAGTCAGCAGTGGAGAACAGTGTTAACTCCATGTATCCAACAGAATGGATACAAGCATAAATATCTCAGGACACTTCAGTCAAACTAAAGGTTCATTCATTCCTGTAACCAGTCTCTGGCTGTGGCTATCCACAGATGCTCCTGCCAGGAAACATGGCACACAGAGAGCCCTGCTGACCATGGCTGATCTTCCCAGCAAGCAGGTGTTTGAGCCTCCTCTGTGCCAGAGCTGGTTCTCAATGGCCTTGCTCCTCCAAATCTATCCAATTTGCATTTCTACTTTTACATCTGATACATCACACAGCAATGAGTTCCTGAGCTGTATTATAGGCTGTGTGGAAAAGTACTTCCTCCTGTTTGTTTTAAGCCAGATGTCTAATAGCACCATTACACTGTCCATACAGCACAGGCTGTGAGAGACAGGGAATGACCATCTCCAACCAAACTGCACCACATACATCTCAGTACTCTCTTCCCCAGGCTAAAAACCATAACTCATTTAATCTGTCCATGTGCAGAAGCCATTTCAAATTTCTGGTTAACCTTATTGTCCTTCTCTGTATCTTTTCTAGTTCTACTGTATCATTTTGAGACAAAAGGATCAGAAATGAGTTCCCTATTCAACACCTCATATATGTAACAGTGACAGAGATATTTTTTATCCTCTGTTACTTTCTTTATAACGTCTAACATTCCATTTGCCTTTCAGTTATCAATAATAATTATTAATAATTATTATCATATTATAAATTATTATAACACTATTATTAGTTTTTTATCAGATTGTGATAAATTATAACTAGATTATACAACTATTTGTTTTCAGAAAATTATGTACAAAAACTTCTAATTGTTATAGCTAATAGGGCAATTGTAATTTCATACATATATTTGGGACTGTGTTTCCCATTACTTAAAATATCTGGGCCCCAAAGTTCATCTGCCATTTCTATTTTGCGGTAAATTAATGCCAAGAAATCCTTCTCATGCTCTTTGCAGTTAGTCTGAGTTTTGGTTATTCTGAAAAATTGTGTCTGATCAGGTAGCGCTTGTCACCACATCACTCACCCTGTTTCTCAGATCACTTATGAATACACTAAACAGAACAGAAGTTGGAGCTGTGCACACTCATCTCTGTTGCGAAATAGAGATCATTTACTCCTACCCTGTGGCTTCTTTCATGTAACCAATTATTAATCCATGGCATCCTAATCTCGTCAAGAGTCTTTGGTTAAAAGTATTGTTGAAAGGGTTTTTTTTTTATTTGTTCTTAACTACATCACCCCTACTCATAATCTTCAGAGAACTAGAATAGATCTGTGACAAATAACTTCAGCCTATGAAACCTCCTTTGACTGTTCTCCCTTGTGTTGTACTTCACCTCTCTACTATTTTCTCTCATTTTTTACAGCTTTTTTACAGTTTTGTCCAACACAAAAGTCAGAGGTATTATTCTGTGGTTCTTTGAATTCTCTCTGCAACCTTTTGATAAAAACTTTGCCACTTCCTAACCATCCAAAAGAAAAAGCCTTTTTAAACAGTAGTTGGAAGCTACAATTCATTGTTCAGCAAACTCAACCCTGGATTCCACAGGTACATACTCAGCTCATACTACCTGATGTCATGAGTTTGATTCTTCTCTTCCCACAGACTTTTCTAAAACACTTCTGGTGTAATTTTATACTGAGACAGTTCCTCAGACTTGCCTCCTATAATGGAAGATTTTATGGTAGGGTATCTTGTCCAATGAATGTGAAATGAAAAGAATTAATTTTAACTTAGTTCCTTGCTTTCTCTAGGCTCCCTGTAATTCTCTCCTGCTGAGTCTGAGATGTCAGTATCTTCATTCAAAATCAGTTACTCTAGTTCATACCTCTTCATTTTTAGACTTTTATCACTGGTAGAAAAGTACTCATATCCGTAAGAGTTTTTTCAGTACATATTAACTTGATCAAGTTTTCTGTGTCTTGTGCTTTAATAGATTTTGATTTTTTAATACTGAGCAGTGAAAAAGAGACCTTATTTGCCCACACATAATCAGTTACATAGCCTCACATTTTATAGCATCCTTTGCCTAAGCATAAGAAATATTCAATTCCAGAAGATCTAACCACCTCAATGAAGAAAGGTAACAGCAGAAAGAAAAAATTCAAGGCGGGCACTTTTACTCTTCTGTAAATTAGAGGTTCCCTCTCAAAAAAACCCTACTGTATTTAAATTAGAAAACTAGACTACATTATTTAGGCATAGTCTTAAATGAAGAAGGAAGATTTATGTTACTGCTCTGGATTTATCATAGGTCTCTGTACAAACAGCAAATGTTCAATGTCATATTTATAATGCCACATGCTGTGATTTTTCCTGCCTGAGAAACTCCAGGGAATATGCCCTGTGCTCATCTGCAGTTGGGAAAGTATTTAAGCTGCCATTTGTAGAGTGAGCCAGTAGAAGGAAATGAAAGTACTAAACCATCCTTTTAAAACCACACAAAATACTCTGGCTGAATTTGCCACCAGCATTTCAGTACTCACAGAAAAAGAAATCCAGCATTATCTCTCTCCAATTACATTTTTTGTTTCACAAGATATCAACATTGGCTACTGCTTTGATGATGAAGCTGACAAATTACTTCTGTTCACAATTCAGCATCCCCAAATATTCATAACCAGCACTTGCTTCCATTTACTTTTAAGTAAATAGTTTCTAGCAGAATTATGTCTAGACCTATTAACACTAATGACAATTTTATCCAGACCTTTCAAAAAAAATAAGATGGTGATCTTTTCAGACATATTTAGGATCACCTGTTGAGAAACTTCTGGCTTTAAACAGGCCTACAAGGATATTTTTATTTGATATAGTGTTGTATAATACAAAGGATTTTTATTTACCCCCCACCCTCCCCTCAAGAAATCCACATGGGTTTGTGCTGATCCTCAGCTACCTGAGTGCTCCTTGCCTCTGTTGCTCCAGACACACAACCACCAAGCTGGTTAACTCCCTGGGTCACCATCCAGGCATCAACAACTCAAAACTGCTGTTCTGCTCATCTCTTACCCTGTACACGCCCAAGTATCTGACAATAAGGGGTGGAGTGAGGAAGTGTATGTAAACACACAAATATATACACATATATGTATGTGTAGGGATACAGAAAATAAAGCTCGGCAAGGAGTGCATGCAATGGCTTTTGCTCACCAGAGACAAACTGCCTGCACACCTTAGAACCAGGAACACTGAGGAAATTTGGTGTATTGCTCTAAGGGAGACCTGAAACAAAAGATGGAGTGGCACAAAGTTGATGCAGTCATGATATGTCTAAATCAATGCACATATGATACAAAGGGTGGAGCAACACAGTGTTGTTGTGGTTATGCTCCACTGAAAACAATGCAGCTAATGGAAACTAAGCCAAAGGAATGATCCAGATAGGAATCAAAAGCCGAGCTTTACTTCATTAACTCAAAAATACCTCTTACTCTTCACATCCCTATATATGTTAACGATTAAAGTCACTCAAACTCCACTAAACATGAAATAACATCAACTCCAACTTTACTTTTTCCTCTTCCTCAAAGAAAATAATATAAAGGTAGCTTAAGTGGGGAGGGAGATCAGAGAAGACTCCACCATAATTACTGAGACGGTCAATGGGCTGAACCTGTCTTCTCCATAGGGACGGCAATTGTGTAAAAACCTTATTCTCTGTGTGCTAAGCGATTATCTCAAGCTAGATTCCATTGGTGATTAGAGCTTGTCTGTATATCACTTCAATACTGAGAGGGTACTGAGAGGGCTACTCCGCTACCCAGCCGCTGGTATCTGTGAAGAGGAATCTCATTTTCTTTATGAAAAATATTGGATGAAATAAACCTACAGGAGAAAGGCCAAAGGTGGGGAAAAGGGCCCTGTTCTCAGTTTCTCATCCCTCAGCAGCATGGACAGCCAAAAAATTAACCTGGAAAATTCTGAGATTTCATGGAGCTCTTGCATCGACCAGCACTGGGGAAGCAACACTGCATACTGAGATGTCTCACCTAAGTAAATGCTCCTGCAGATGTGGGCACTTATTTGTGATTCCTGTCAGCACAAAAGCCCCTAGCTGCCAAAATCTATGATCCTGTCTCGCTGCTAACCTAAATGGGGCTGCTCACACAGCTAAGGACTAATTGCATGAGAAAGGATTGCTTCACAAGGTTCTTAGATTTGCACATTTCTGGTCAAGTCATCAACTAATGCAAATTAGCACAGCTTCAAAGAAATTAGTTAAGCGATGTGCAAGTTTTGACTCCTACTATTCGTGGGTTTCAGAGAGAAGGTAATAGAGACAAAGAGATTTTTCATGAGGAAAATTATGTCTTTACTAACATACTACAAATAGATAAAGTAGGCTGGTAAGGTGTAATTTGTTTGGATTTTCATTAAGCAAACTAATTAATCATGGGTAAAATGTCAAACCCATGTGCTGGGACTTGAAACTGATTGAAAGATACAAAGGTAGAGAATTTAGGCATGCAAATGGTGAGAATTTACAGGTAGCTGTAAAGGGACAGTACTATTTAGTATATTTATTAGTAAACAATCACAAGACAATTGTCTGAAATTCTTTGAGTGGAAGAAAAATGTTGAGATACATCAAGTCTGAAGAAGGTTTGAGGAATTAAAAAGGATGTAAGTACCTAAGTAGGTAGTTATCATCTTTAAGATAAAATGACACTGGAACATCCTCCTCTTAGTAAAAGTGAGCATTGTCACCAGTTGTCCTCTCCTTAAGAGCAGCTTGAGCAATTTAAAACAAACCTCAGCTACCAAGTGGGAGAACCCCATCTCCTTTCACAAAAAAACCATCAGTTTGCCTGGTCATTACTGAAGCACAAGTCAACAATAGAGTTCAGTCTAGGGAAGAAAAGGCTCCAGGAAAACCTTATTATGGCCTTTCTGTACTTTAAGGGGACTTATAAAAAAGGCAGAGAAAGACTTCAGTAGGGCCAGCAGTGGTAGGAGGACAAGGGATGATGGTTTTAAACTGAAAGAGGGTAAGTTTAGATGTTAGGAAGAAATTCTTTACTGTGAGGGTAGTGAGGCACTGCCAGATGTTGCACAAAGAGTCTGCGGATGTCCCATCCCTGGAAGTGTTCAAGGCCCTAATCTTAAATCCTCATGGCAGGGGGGTTGGAATGAGATGATATTTAAGGTCCATTCCAACACAAGCCATTCTATGATTCCCTTCACTTCCTCTCTCTACTTCGCCCTACTATAAAATGTCTGTGGGCTGGACCACAAGTGTTGAACATCTGTTCACAGAAACCCTTTGCAGCAGCAAGTGTTGATCTGGGAGAAGCAGCTGAGTGTACAGGGAAACAACAGTTCTTTTATCAAATTTACTCACGGCTATTTCACATTCTGGGCACAGCAGCTTCAGAAGATGAAGGAGTCTTGCATAGCAGCACTTATACAAAAACTTTTCTTCCCCACTGCCCTTGAGTCTTGTATATCTGTGGGAGATGTGTGGTATATAATAACAGCAGTACTGGGGGAAGTCCAGTTCAGTCAGTCACAGCTTACACACACAGCTAAATGCATTTTATTAACTGTAAGTTTTATTTTCTGTCTTGGGCTCACAGGAGCCTCGTATGACATTTTTCTGAGAAGAAAATGGAATTGAATAATCTTTCAAGAAAAAAAAACCCACATAAAACTCCCAATTAATTCAGCTCTATAAAATGCAGGACACAGGTCCAGAGGCCAATTTAAAATCTTCAACATAAGATCAAAAAATACTACAAAAGGATGTAAGTATTTTTAAATAGGAGAGTTCTCTTCAAGAGTCAAACTACTTCACAAGCTGACAACTTTCTGTGTTCATAACCAGCAGCTTTCCTTTGAAGTAACTTTTCACATTGAGATCTGATGGAATAACTCAACATTACAAAATAGAAAAAGCACTATAAATTATGCTTATTGTTTTGACAGCTACAAAAATACAGTCACAGATAAAGATCTCAAGATGTGACTAAAAAAATTACTAGTCCCTGCCTTACAGGTATTCTAGCTGATATATAAGTGGACAAAAACATACAGGAAAGCAATGCAATAATAAGGAAAAAGAAATCCATTAATTGATATCCTGTTTTTTGAGGTCATATATAAAGAAATAGTAGGTCAACCAGCTATTTTTAAAAGTTTCTCTTAAACTAAAGTAGAGTTACATTTGGGCAGGAATATTTGAAACCAGATACATGCTCTGTCAGCATCTGCCAAATGCAGCCTCATTATCTGAGAACAACATAAAGGAGTAAGTAAAATACCACATTTAATCAATCATGGGGTTTTGGTTTTGGTGTTTTTTTTTTAAAGTATTGGTAAGTAAATCAGTCAAATGGCTGAACCATATGAGCATAAACATACATTCAGATACTGAGGGATATCAGCAGAAAACTCCTGGCATTTTAACATTCCTGTGATATAGCACGCAGTAGGTGTATTAACTTAGCTAAACTTAAAATTCCAAATGCATAGCAAACCCAAAGCACAAGCTCTCCATAAAATCAGACAAGTGGTATTTAGATTTCTCATTAGACTTCTACACAAAAGTGAATTTCATACAAAGTTTATATCATATCTGTATATCCATTTCTCTTCCAAGTTTGTACCCACTGCAGAGAACTTTGTGAATGACAGTATCCCAGTTTAAAAAAAAAAGAAAAAAAAAAAAAGAAAACCAAGACATCTGTCAAGGAAAGTGAGGAATCATCCCTGACTAGAAAGAGGATCACCCTCTCCTCAAGCCACCACAACCTTGGAAGAGACTTTAGGCAGTGTTTCCTAAAATTGAGGAAAAAAACTTTTGAGGCAATATTATCTGGGTGAGGTAGATAATAGTTCTTTACTGAAAAGCTTTTCAGGCTCACAAAGTATAAAAATGTGTGTGCTGCATAGGGGTGTTTACTAATCTATAACACTACTTAATTACCATAACTAAAGGTTATATCCAACCCAAGAACCGCCCACCCTGCTGCCACCCTCAGGTTGGCCCCTTGGCACATGCCTCTGGAATTGAGTTGGGGGTCTCAAGACCCCTTACTTCTTCACCATCATCATCTTCACACCGCATTCCCTCCTTGGAGCCTCTCCAAGGTTCCTGGGCCTTCTATCTTGTTTTGACTACAATATGTATTGTTATTCTAGTGCTGGTACATGACTCCCAAGCAGAATGTTCTAGTCTGCTATCTTACCCTTCACACAGACATTCAGGAATGTAGCACAGAGGTAGAAACTGCTAGTTACTACATTACAGTCATTAGAATTCCAGCTAGAAAACAATGAAACCTAACAGAGACTGTCTCCCCCCTCCACGCTCAGCTATGTGTGGGTGTGGAAAATTCACCCCGTTTGAAACTATAGCAGAAAGCTTCCCAAGGATGTAGGTGCTTCGCAGCTAACTCGCAGAACACTTTTCTAAGTTTGTGAAGAATGTGTGGCAAAATCACAGTGTTATTTCTTTGGCATTAGTTAACAGCTCTCTGGAGTAAAAGTCACAGTTATGGTTGCTCACGACACCCACCCTACCAATAAGCCCTGATCTGTGGATAAGTCAAAGGCATGAATGTCGGAGAACACTTGTCTCAAAGGCTGCCAGAACAACCAGGATGAACAGTTTATCAATACCACAGACGGACAACTACCTCAGAACTCACAAATTCATGTTTTAAAGGATGTTTTGTAGCTTAGATAGTGATTTATTGTATTAGATACATAGTCATTCCCCTTGTATTTGTATGCTGTATTCCGATTGGTGGTGGTTACCCAGTTACCAGTTTTCCATTGGCTGTGTATTCCCTATTTTCTCATTGGCTGGCTTGTGATGTAACCCAGCGTCATCATGTGAAGCTGGTCACGCCCCATCTGTATTCCCCTCCTTCCCTCTTAGCCCTCCCCCTACTTGCTGCATTCCGCCCCCAAACTCCTCCCACTTTCCAAGCTCCTCCCTGACCCTATATAAGTCCCATGCTCCCATGAATAAATGAGTTCTAGCCTTCATCCTACCATCGGCTGGGACTGTTGTCCTTCTTCCCCTCCAGTACGCGGCAAATGAAGTTATCAAAAGTCCCATAGCAGCTATTTAAACGTTAAATAAGAAAAGTTTCACACTAGATAATTAAAAATATAAGGGCAAAAGTGTAAAGGAATAAAAATAAATTACAGCAGTTGTCATGAATTCTAGTTTTGCCTTTAGTACTTCTTCCTTTATTTTCACATTGGACTTGAAAAATTTATTTTTTTTTGTAGAAGGGTGCTGGTGCTTCAGAAGAAAAAGCAAGTGATCTGTGGCTATTTCCATGACTCCTGGAACTTATAGGATTAAGCTGCCCAGACATGACTCTGGAAATATGGGTCCAGCAAAAGAGAGTACACCTTTATTCAGGTCCAACAGCATGATATATTTGCTGCTTGGAAGGAAGGATTTGTTCAGTGACACTATGGCAATCTGATTATGTGACACGGCATGGTACCAGGAATAAACAGACATCAAAGACATCAAAGATAGCACCATGAATGGAAGAACAGCTAAAAGTTTCAGCAGACACACTCTGAAAAAAAGGGCGAGAAAGGATATGGAAGAGACCTAACCAGCATGTATCTCCAAGTAATATGTGCCAGAAAAATGGAAGGACTGTTAAAGAATTCTGGAAATCTTTTAACTGTGAAGAAGTTAACAAGAAGTGGAGGACTTTCACAAGTTTTCAGTTAATTTGGCAGATGAAACTACAGTGTGAAGGAACTTCACCTTTCATGCAAAACTGTCACTCGTGGCTGGCTGGCCCCAGACTGGGCACCCTAGGGCTGGGCAAGCTGTTTTGCTCTTTCCCAGCACTCGTGTCTTAACAGTTAAGTCAGTCCTTTTCAATTTTAGGTAACCTTTAAAAAATGCGTAAATAGCAGCCCTTTTCCTTCTGTCCCTCTTCCTTCTCTTCCCTTTAATAACTGCCAGAACATCTATACCTTACTGACTGAGACACTTACCTAGGTGGTGAGAAGTGGTTGGAATTCTTTCAGGTGGAGAAGGGAATCGAATTGCATCCCATGTGGCGTATTTTGCCTACTCAGAATTATGCTATTGAGATTGTGTGTAAGGAAGTCACTACTTTCTCTGGTTATGTCTTTTGGGAGATGATTATTGCTCCACTTCTGAAGAAAATTTCTGGTGCAAACAACTTACTCCAGTATGTCTGGAGGGAAGCACCTTCCTGGAGGCACAGGTCGGATGACTACAAGTCCACGCAAGGATGAGGATGAGATGGAAGTTTACTTCCCATTACCCCTCATAGTGATTTAAGACAACTTTCCCCTCGAAGTGCAGACTGTGAATTCCATGTGAGGCATTCAGCCCTTGGAGGGCAGAGGACAGGCACTACAAGGTTCTGTGCTGTGGATTCCTGTGTGGCACTGGGGACTTTAAAGCTGGACTCTACACAGAGACACTCAGTTCTCCAGCACCCAAATCTGCTGGTGGACCTGGAACAGTGCTCATGTCACTGTATTGAGTCTCCCTTAGAACCCCTGAGGTTGGCATTGACAACTACAAGTAGAGTATATAGAAACTTACATTACAGCTGCTGGTGCCACATGGGAATTAAAAGGATTTCTGTCACCACTGGGACCAGGCAGTTTAACATTCTTTGTGAGCTCTGTGTTTTCTTTCTTAAGAAATATTAGGCTAATGATGTTTAATGCTCCCTGATTTGCATATAACTAACCTATATTGGTAATTTTTGCTTTATTTTCTTAGGTATTATTTCTATTGTTGCCCTAGTCTTTTGAGATTTTCTATCTATGCCCTGAACATTAAAGAATTCACTAAGATGCCACTTAATCTTTTTTTGACATTTTTCATATACAAAGTTCCCTGCATAGTGACAGGTTCAGTATTGTTAAAGAACAGCAGGAGAAAAACCCAATTAAACTTGCAATTTCCCACCAAGCAAGGCACATAGCAATTTGCTAGCCAGTTGACTTGTTCTGTCCTTGCCTGTACAGAGCATATCTACAAGAAGATTTCCCCCAGGGGGCACAGCATGTCCCATCCTAAAACTCTGCTACCTTTCTGCAGAAAAGAAATATAAAAAAAAACATAATAGTTTTCTTCACCTCAAATTTATATACTAAGTTTACCTTAAAGGATAGCATTTCAGAAGTCTCTCTAGATCTCTGAAAGCCACCTGGTCTTTTGGTGGCAGCTACCTTACACACACCAAAAGAGTTACAGACTATTTTGTTGTGTAACTCCTACATACATAGGTAATTTAATTTTCACACATGCAGGAAGAAGACTGGACAGATTTATGTTCATAGGACTGGACTACTCCTTTGACATCCCATCTGCTCCTCAATTGATTAATCACATTAAGGAACTCTCAGTGTGATACACAGGGAACCCAAACTCTGATTTATAGCTGATCTAGGCTGCAATTTGTCTCCCACAACTTCAACTGTCCAGAAGCTCAACACTTTTGGTAAGCAAGTCTTCTCTGTTTCCCCCATACTCAAAGGGATATTTTTTGATATAGTTATCTTTCTGCTCAGTGATTCACCAGCATCTTCTGTTTCAGGGTGGGCTCAGTCATTTTCTGCCTTTCTCTCAGTCCGCCAACTAAGAGCCTAGATCACTTTCTTACTCAACACTTAATTTCAAAGCAATTATCACTAGGACAGATGAATCTTGCTCTCAGCTAAATCATTGTTCATCAATTCAGGTACTAATTTTGTGTCAGGAACAACACTGTGACAGAAATCCCAGGGAACTGGGATAAAGTAACACTCCTCTGAGAGTCTGTTCTTTTTTCTTTCAGCTGGGATAGAGTTAATTTTCTTCCTGGTAGCTGGTACTGTGTTGTGGGGTTTGGATCTAGTATGAAAATACTGTTGATAACACACTGATGTTTTTGTTGTTGCTTAGTGTTTAACTCAAGGACTTTTTGCAGAACAGATTCTCTGCATTAAGGAACAGTCAAACTATTGCTGATGGCTATAAAGATGAAGAGGAGAGACTTCTTGAATGTGTAGTGAAAGACATGGAAATTTGGGAATCTTCAGGACAATGGATAGTTTCATCTTATTCACCAGGGAAAGAAAAGCTGAATGTCTCAGGCCTTTCAGATTTCTTGCCAGTACAGTTCCATCTGGAGTTATAACTGCAGAGCAAGCAAGAACATTCAGAGCTATATAACTTCTGTCCAACAGAATGGACAATAGAAAAATAAGCTGCCTAAGTTGAAAGCTTTGCTATCTGAATTAAAGAACACGATCACTCAACCCTTGCTTTCCTTTGGATTTGAAGGACAGCAAACATCAAGCTTTGGGCTGCCAAGCTTTCCTCTGAACAGCAGTAGTAACAGTGCCACCAGTTTCTCCTTTACAATGAGTTCCAGTCTTGCCAGTGCACCATTGTATGGAATTACTCCAGCTTTTGAGAGCATTTATGCTGGTTGTAATCCTCCTGCATTTAGAGTCATGCCCTCACCTAGCAATTCTTCTGTGGTGAATTCTTCAAGCAACACTGCACTTACAGCCCTTGGAACTTTTAAGGCACCAATAGCAACTTCTGCCTCACGTTCAAGCAGTATTTTATTTGGACAGACTGACAGTGCCTCAGGACATAACATCATATCAGTGTCTTCTGCAGTCCCAAACAATACTACATCAGAAAAGTTGGTTACACCAAAGGGTATCTGAAGAATTGAAACAATCTGAAGCAAAAAAGTTTACAATGGGAAAGATTCCTCTGAAGCCACCACCACTAGAACTTCAAAATGTTTAGGATTTTTTAAGTGTATTTTGAAATAATACGGGTTAGTAACTTCTCTGATAGCTCAATTACACAATTTTATGGTTAAGTGATGAAATAAAATGTTTCTGTTTCAGTTCAATTTTGTTTCATCTATAAATCTTCTGCAATAATAAACTCTCAGGCAAAAAAAAAATTAACAAGGCCAGGTTGGAGGAGGCTTTGAGCAACCTGGTCTCATGGAATTTGTACCTGCAAGAGGGGTTGGAACTGGATGACCTTTAAGGTCGCTTCCAACCCAAACACTCTATGATTTCACTTTTCAGTTTCCCATGTTCTGTCAGTGAGCAGATGCACAAGAAGCCAGAAGGCAGCATGGCCAGGACAGGTGACCCAAACTGGCCAAAGGGATATTCCATACCACAGAATGTCATGCCCAGTATATAAACTGGGGAGAGTTAGCCAGGAGGGGGAGGTTGCTGCTTGGGGATGGGATGGGCATCAGTCAGAGGGCGGTAAGCAATTCTGTTGTGCATCACTTCTTTCATTTGGGTTTTATTTATCTCTCTCTCTCCTTTTCAATAAAATTATTATTGTTGTTGTTGTTAAATTTATCTGAATTCTTAAACCGTTCTTATCTCAACCCAGGGGTTTTACCTTTTTTCTGATTCTCCTTCCCATTACACTAGGAGGTCGTGGGGGACTGAGAGAGCAGCTGTGTCATACACGGCTGGAGTTAAACCATGACAGAGTCAAGAGTCCAAGAGTACAATGTGTTAATCATGTTAATCTCTATTCCAATATTTATGAACATATAACTAGAAAGCAATTAGATAAAATGCATGAATGTGATAGGGGTTACACCTTTATCCCAAACTGTGGCTCTTACCACTACCCAGTAGTGTCAGATCCTTTTTCCCTGTGTCTCTGGAAGCTTATGCTCCTGGATAATGGGCTGCAATGGGACAACTGCAGACAGCATTTGCTTAGAGTGGTTACTGGCCCAGAGAAGGACACTTTCTATTTTTCCTGGCTGAAAGCTGAATTATGGCAGAAAAGCATCTCTATTACTCCCCAATAAGCACATATGTTTCCTATCCAACAGCCCATCCCCTGAGCTCATGAAATAGTTTTAGGATGTAAATCCCATTCTCACCTTAACATCAAAAGGATGGGGAGGCAGTGAGACAGTTCTATTTCCACAGACTGTTTCAATGTATCCCCATGGGCTGTCTATTGCTAAGACCAATCCTAGATACTCAGGGGTCCCTATTAAATGCAGAAGGAAATTAAGTGTATAGCATGAACTTACAAATTGTTTTTCCAGAACAGGTACTTAACATTGGGTCCAGTGTAAAACATGATACAGGATTTGGGTGTCTGCCCTGTTCATGAATTGCTGAATATCAGTTCCCTAAGAGTCTGGAGACACCTTGTGTGGAGATCACAGATAGGTACTGTGTTTTACAGCCAGTAAGTGAAAAATCCATGAAAGAAGCCATAGCAACCATGCTTGCAATGGATTGACTTCTGTAGTCAAGATGCATTATCATGCGGACAACTTACTGATCTTAGGATTTTTAAACAGGAATTTCCTTCAGGCATTCTAAAAAAAAGAAAATCATAAGCATACAAATTAAGATGGACTTGCTCACTGCCCTGCAAGAGACTCATACCATGTATGCAAATTTATTTGTTTTTTAACTTAGCATCATTATTTGAATAGGAATTCGAAGGGTCTGTGCACCAGAGGTCTATTTGCATAGGGAGGAAAAATAATTTTTATCACTCTTCCAGACAGCTTACAGGCAAAGATTCATGAGAGAGACCTAAAAAGCAGTAGTAATATAAACCCTTCCAACAACGTGGTGTTAGACAGCTCACTGCAGTAGAATCTAAGGGAGATTAAGGCAAAAATTAGCCTTTAACCTAGGTAATGCTTTTGAGGATCTTACTGCACCTGACACAAACTTTTCCTTCGCCCTGCCTGGTGGCTATGCCTACAGCACTGTGCAGCACAGTGGTACCCAAATTCTCAGCCTAGCTGATTCCCTGGGAACATTGAAATCATATTGGCATTACCACACTGTAGATATTCTGCTCCTCAGCAAGAATGGCAATTGCATCATCCCTGCTATCCTGCTCAGGAAACTGCAGCCCTTCACCTGGGCTACCTGGCACAAGATTGCTTTGTGACCTGTGCATAA
Organism: Campylorhamphus procurvoides; assembly: GCA_013396655.1. Classification (NCBI taxonomy): domain Eukaryota; kingdom Metazoa; phylum Chordata; class Aves; order Passeriformes; family Dendrocolaptidae; genus Campylorhamphus; species Campylorhamphus procurvoides. Next base: position 3,058,499 of record WBMV01000298.1, on the reverse strand, counting down.
ACCGTAAATGTTGTGGGAAGTACAGACAGTCATAAGGAAAGGGAAAACAATGCCATGCCAGACCAAGTTGCCAGCCCACCACAAACTCTCTTACCAAATATCAGAGAACAAAAGGTACTAAAAAAATGCACACACCAGAGGAAATCTTCCTGGAGCTATCTCCTAGATGGGCAAGGACAGAATCAGCCAGGGTTGCTTGATGTAAATAACACAGTTCCTCAATAAGTTCTCCTTACTTGAACTTTCTCTTGCTCCTGGAAACTTGATATAGCATCACTTTTATTAACCCACGGCGCAACAAAGGAATAGCTGAAATTGGGAACCTACACTGGCCTCAAGAAATGCCCACAGAACAGCATTCCTCAACCTACAGTCTCAATGTAAAATATACATTGCCAAAGAAAAAGGGACACTTTTCCTATTATGCATTCAGAATATGAGAATTGCACTTCAAAGGTCTGAATGTGCTCCGAGCAGAAGGGAACACAGGTCCTTTCACCTTCAAGAAGTGAAGCACTCATTTATGCTGAAACCTTTCAGCTGGAAAGCCACTGCTGCAGTTAAATCAGCCATTCAGCTAAGGATACAAAAGCACATGACTCCCCATAGTATTTGGGTAATAATGTTTGCTCATGCAAACTGTATCCAGCAAACCCACTCCCAGCTTTTGTAAGCATCAAGAAAATGTTGTGTTTTGTGGAGTGTATAAGTTTAATATTCAGATATCTTGACTTTTACTCCAAACCCTTATGAACCAGGGTTGTTTGCATCAGTGTGAAATCCAAAACCAAGCTGGCAGAGTCAGTCTAATACTCCCCTCTCCAGAACATCACACCTGCATTAAAATCACGGCTCGGCATAAAAGCAGGTCTAAAATTCCGACGAGATCAAAATTACAAGAATAATAGTTTGGTTTTGTTTGGGGCTTTTTGTTTATATATTCCTGCATCTAATGAGCAGCACACTTTATCTAACATGTTTGCTGAGTTACTGGAGTTGGCAAAACCATCTGGAATCAGTTTTACTTTTTGTGTTCACATTATTAATAAACCAACTGCATTTTTCTCTGTGCAGGAGATACATGCCAGGTTTATGTTTGAATCACATGTTTGTATTTGTGGTCTAAATCCATCAGGAGACAGACACAAAAACAAGCAACTACAGTCATTCTCTTGCAAACTCTTTAAATCCTTTCACTGAGCATGACATGAATACAGGCTCTAGCTGTACTTGAGGTAAAGTGTGGCAAATCAGTGGGGGAAGGGATATAACTGTTTTACATAAAAGTATTTCTGGCTTCCATTTTAAACCTAAGGAGGACAGTGCACATGTAATTTTCAGAGTTAAATTTGCAAATTATGCTCTTCTTTCCTTTGTATTGTATTTCTCAGTCCCGGAAACTGCTTGGATTACAGGGAAGAGCATGCTTACCGGCGAGAATTGTCAGCACTTTTTCAAGCTCTAGCCTCAAACCTGACTTCAGAGAAAATGCAAAATATTATTCCTTCTTGATAAAACATGAAAAAGGATTTCAATTTTCCTCTGGCTTTCTTGCTTTTGGCTGATTAATTGTTGTACACAGATACATTTATAAGCAATGAAGAACAATGTTAAGTTTATTCAGAACTGAGTTTATTATTCAAGCTAATCCTAAAGCTTTGGAGGAATTAGTGCAGGGATTCAGAAAAAGATATCAAAAGACTGTTTTGATGAGTACCAGTCAAAATATTTCTGAAGAACAGAACTCTAGGCATTTTCTTAAGACAACAGAACCGATAAAGAAAAATTTATCTTCATATATTTTAACACTGAAGCATTTCCACAAGTGCTTAAAATTCTGGCTAACCCAACAGAGAATTGCTCTGAGAAGAAACTAACTTATTTTCATGTATAGCAAATGTTTTAACTAATAAGTATTTTAATTAATTATAATAATATTTTAAAATATTTTGCAATGCGGAGTATTCCATTATTTTATATATTTTGCTATCACATTTGCTGAGAGCTCATATGAGTTTCATTAAGAAGCATGTTTGCAAAATCAAACTAAATGTCTTACTCTGTTTTTTGGATGTGCCCATAAGTTCAGAATCAAACATTAAACATATAACTAAAATAGAAGTAATATTTCTATTTGTTCCAGACCTCTTCTTAAGAGATAGTACAGGTAGGATCCAACTCCACTTGCTACAACAGTGACTTTAAGTTGCACGTGTGCTTCTGGAGAAGATTCTGGCTCCATATATGTTTAAACAATTGTTAAATTAAAACTACATTATGTCCCACCAGAATATTCAGAGTATTGCAGGAGCAAATCTATCTTATTTGCAGTTAATTCTTCTCTTTTCTTGCCTTGCTGTAGCAAACACTGTTCTCTCTCAGTGATTGGGAGGTAAAAAAAAAAAAAAGAAAAAGAAAAAAAAGTAGAGAAACCAAAGTCTGTATCTCAAGGGATTATTTCCAAAACAGCTCATGAGCATCTTATGAGAGATGCCTTCATTTTTACTACCAATTTCCTGAAGATTTTTGTTTGCAATTAACCAAAATGTGAAACTTGAATGAAGAGCTATTGTCCACTAAAAATAATAAAAATAATAAAAATAATAGTATTTCTAATCAAATAACTTTATTTCAAAATTCAGCACAAATCACAAATTAATTCAATGTGCAAGTTTCAATTTTCAAAGGCATCTGAAGATTAACTACCTTAATAGCCCAAATACATTTTTAATTACATTTAGAAACTTAAATGTCATTAACTATCAATGACCAAAGATTTTTTTCCTTAAAAAGGCCATGTGATGGAAATCTCCATTATGGAATGACATATATTTTTAGAAACCTTAAGAATCAAGCTGCTAATAAAAAAAAATCTTCTTTGAAAATGTGAGAAAAATGAACTCAAACCAACTCAGTAACCAAGCAGTCTAAAGAAATTAGGTGCCAGGTTTTCCCCTCTATGGCATTAAGCAGAGTGTATCTTGTATTTTGCAGTGCTTTTCTTCTCTGTGAAGGACACAACTATACTCTATTCTATATAATAATATGAGGAAATAAAAGAAATTATTTCTGTATGTATTGTCCTGAATAAATGTTGGGCCAGATTTCTAAAGATACACAATACAAGTCAACTTTGTCAGTCTTTGATTTCAACAAGAATGTGTTACCTCTGGACCCTGCCTCTAGTCCAGTATTAAGAACAGCAGCTGGGATATAGAAAAACCTTTTTTGAATTCCTGCTAACTGATTGTTAGAAGGGGTAGAAGGAATAGCAGGGGATATTTATCCTATTCAGGAGGAAAACAGAGGTGCAGTCGAACCTTGAGCTGTATTCTCACTGTAAGTAATCTAGGAATTTTATTCAATTTAAATTATTACTCTTGACTCAGAAAAATCATGATTTTTCAGAGAGAGTAGAATTTATTTCAGGTCAAACAATTAGATGTCTGTTTCCTAGCTCAGATTTTTGTAGAGGAAAGCATAATCTCCAGACATACCTGAGGATCAGAAGGGTGCCTTTTCAAGCCAGCAGACCCACCTGCAATATTGTCTTAATGGCTAGGAGGACACAAAAGGAGAGAGCATAAGAGAGCTACTCACACAGATTCCTTTGACAGGGATTTTCTAACTTTATAACCTAAAAGTCAGCTCTCTAAATATCAGGAGCCCCCTGGGCTCCTTTATGTTGAAGGAGAGAAAAAGGCACTCATCTCAGCCTAAAGTAGATATCCAGGACAGGTTCAACGAATCACTATCTCATCTCTTTCTTATCATATGGCTATGAAGGAAATGTGATTAGTAACTTTTAAATGTCTGACTTTGTCAAGATGAATTCTGCCTTAGTGTCATTTTTCACTCCCCTCTGAAATATCACCTGTGGATTTTCTTTACTTTTGTGGTCTTTGTGACCTGGTTCCCTTCCTTGCCAAGCTTTGTGATGCCTGACCTGACCTCACTCACTGACCCAAGCCAAAGCCCACTGGAAGATCCTTTTTCTTTTCTGTGAACGACCTTGGGTCAGACCGTAACAGAAAAACAGTATGAGGGCAAAGGCACTCATGAAGATTATTAGAGAACAGCAAGTTGGTTTGGTCCAGTCTCTGCAGGAAAAGTTCTCCCTTGAATCTTTATGACAAGGCCAATATATTGACTACCCTACTGCAGTCCAGAAAGTTAGCAGTTTTTTGACCTCATCTCTTGTGCAGTCATACATAACTTGATAAACTGCCTCCAAATTGTTTCACGTGATTGTCATTCCCTTCTGACTAGTAGAAAGGCCAAAGAGATGTGCAAGACTATCTCTGAAACCTGTATTGCAAGAGTCTTTCTGCAACAGTCTAATAATAAACAGAATTTCAGCCTGAATTCTAGACTTCCTTCTATTCTAGAATTCATAAGAATTTTACTAGATTTGGGCAATACATAAAGATGTTGTTGCTAACATGTGTCCATGCTTGTCATTAAGGTGAAATCACGCGAGTAATTTAAGTGATTTTCTCCCCTCTCCTGACAAGAGGATCAGTTCAGAACACAATCAGTCAACTATTTCCAGTATCATAAAGCAGTACATAAGAAAGCAATTATAGTGAGGTTGTCTTCAGTGACAATGGAAGAAAACTTTCTCAGATTTTTCACTGTAAGATTAATGGCAAAGATTTCTTACTGAAATCAGAAATAATTTGTGTTGTGCTTCAAAATACCTTGTATCATCAGAATTATGGGGAGGAGTAGCCAGAAGATAAAATAATCTGTAAAACATGTTATTACCGAACAGAAGTTGTCAATTATGGCACTGCACTGAACATGACAAAAATTGGAAAAAAATTGGACCTTGTTTTGAGAGCATCCACTCTCTCTGTGCATATGAGAAAAATCAACCTGTCATATATATGACTTACTGATTTCCTTATATTAATAGAATTCTCCTTGCAAGGCAGCTTTCATCAGAACACAAACATGAAACACGGAACCTTCTTTGTAAGTTATGGTCAAAAGTGGCCCATACCTGAAGTAAATGGGCAAAGATGGGCAAAAAATTAAATCCTAAAAAACTATGGAAGTCTACCTGAGAGCTTCCAACTCTGCAGATTCAAAAGGCTAAGAACAGGAATAAAGAGGACCATTGCACATGAATTTGCAAAAACCTACCATATTAAAAATAACAACAATTTTGTATAGAAAACCTACCCACGATTCAAAATAATTTCTATGCAGATTGAAGGAAAACAATTCACACTTTTAGTTCAGGTATATTTACCACCACATATGGCTCCTATCCACCTACCTCTCTGAATCCATGTGAGTTAAACACAACAGTATGAATTTCATTCAACCAAACTTTGATGTTCTTTACACAATTGAGGGATCTTTATCACTGTCGCATTAGAATTAACCGGGTAAAGATGCAGTAAAATGTACCATTATTATGCATTTACTATTATAATGTAAAATACCATAAATATTCAATTATCATAGTCCAATGGGAAATTTAACACCAAAAAAATATGAGAAAAAGGAAATAAAGAACTAAATTTTAAAGCTATTCTGTCTTTCCAATAAATGTGCAGTAAATGGATGATTTAAATGTCAAAATGGACTTAATTTTTTCTAGTTCTCTCTTAATGAACATTTATGTTTTAAACCTAGTCAAATAACTGTGAAGTACTTCCTGTGGTGTATAGGGGTTTTTTCTGCTCTCTTTCACCTAGTCACTTTATTTTATTTAAAAAAAAATATTTTCAAAAAGCCCTGTTTTCTTTAGTTTAAAAGCTTTTTAGCCTTCAGGGAAGCTCACTATAGAGAAAAATCCTTTTCAATAACGGCCCATACAGTCTAATACTGATAATATTTATGACTGCAATCCTAAGCATCTAGGAGCTGAAGCGTTCCTTTTTATCAGTGAAATGCAAGTGTAATCCATGTTTACACTTTGTCTGTGGATTGTTGGTAGTCTTTCCACAGGATATGGGAATGACACTTCCTATGGCTATAGCATGAGTGGCCTTACTGACGGTGAATCATGTTCTACAATGCAGGGAAGCTGTCTGGGCCACATGTGATCAAACGCTCTACTGAAAAGATATATGATAAAATGCCCACTTGACCTTCCCAGACACATCATTATCAAAAAAAATGTTGAAGAAAATCAATTGATTTTTGCTTTTTATTTCCTGAAATGTTAACATCTTGATTGGGATCAATCAGGTGCATGTGAACCACAATGAAACAAGGTCTAATACTTCAAAGATGGAAATATTCCTATCTGTAATCCATCTCCTGGCTTACAGACCAAGGGCTTCAGGGAACAAGACAAATCCACATCATCTTTCTAAATGTCAATTTTATGTTTTGACCTCTGGCTTAGATATCAGAAAAAATCGCACATAACCACATAAGTCCCTAGAGAGTACAATTAACACAGATGCTGAAAAGAGTAATTTTGTTGAGTGAAGTCATCATGATCTTAGATAAACATAAAACTTTCTTCCACATGTACTTTTCCCTGATAAAACAGAGCTTAGGCAATATATTGCCAGTCACTTTAGAAAGCGTTTATTGTTGCTTTATGTTAATTTTACTTTGTTTGATCACATAAAGCCCTTTCTGGTAAGTGATATGTATGTTTAAAAGTAATTTTCAGATCTAAGGATGAAAAGCACTAGCTAAAAATGCTATCAAAATTTCCACTGCAGAGGATTCAGAAAATGTGAATCTTTTTTCTTGAGAGGCACTTAAAATATACACGGGGGCTACACAGCTTTATATACTAATGTAAAGTCGTTACTGAAAATTTCAACACTGATTTAATGAAATCAATAGCACTGAGAAATTACTTGCCTATATTTTGCAAATAACTCATAAATTCTTTTTTTTAGCAATTCTTAAATTGGAGAAATCTTACAGGAATTAGTACCCAGAAACATAGCCCTCCCTTTTTCCCTGGCTCTTTTTTGTATAGTTATCACAAGGAGCAATGACTTACATATTCAAAACTCATTTCTCCAGCCATGAGAAGGCAAGCTGTGTGTCTCCAGGCCATAACCTTGGACTGGAAGGTTATGGGAAGACCCTAGAGCCTTGGTGTCATTAGAGCACCTAACAAAACTTTCCACAGGGCTTACCATTTCTACCCTCCTGGGGTTTGACTAGAGCTGCCAATATAGATCTGAGCTCAAAGTAACCTGTTCTCCAGTGGAGTTCAGCAGGGGATAAGCTGAAGAACCTCTTGTTCACATGGTTTCAGTAGGAAGGCTGTAAAGCTGCATTACTGACGTGGTTGTTTCAACCTACTTTGTTCCTATCAGCACATGATACCATATTTAATATGACACTAAGTTTGGCATGATTTTCATACAGCACAGATAAAAAAGTATGAGCAGTGAATTTCAAGTGCTTCCACACAGATGGCAATGCAGTATGAAAAACCATTCCATTTTCCCACACTCAGATAAGAGAGTATAAATATCAAATAAACTGGAGATTTTCCTCTGAGGAAGAGAAAAATGCAAAAGAAACCCCAAAAACTTAGAAACCAATGTCCTAATTGAGCTCAGCAACCCCCATTTGTCACTTATTATACAATCATCCTTATTGCAAACCTGTGGGTTGATTCACTGGAACGTGCCACTCCAAACCACTAGATTTTGCAATCTCTTACTGCCATCTTATGCCACATTTTGTCACTGCAGAACCCATTACATACTAAACATTGGCAGAGAAATGCTTTCTTAGCATTGCCTTTCACAAGTGTTTGTCATCCTATCAGCTCATTATCATCCAATCCTTATTTCTGCAGCCTCAATTCTACAAGAAAATATTGAGCACTAAATTCTCTTTGAAGTTGATGAGACCCAAGACCCTCCACTACCTTTGGAGGATGGTGTTAGAAAGGTTAATAACAAGCTCACCCCTTCAAAACTATTCTTCAGCTGCTCATTGCTTCTCAGACATGTGTCCTTATTCTGATTTGCACTGATTGACTCCGCATTTCTCATTCCAGTGCTGCACAGGGACTACAAAGTAAATGAAGAAAGGATTGTAGTTTTCCTTCAGGGGGAAAAAAGTGCCTTCTGAATCATGAAAACAGATTTTCACCCAAAAATTAATGACAAAAATTGCTGATTTAAACAGCAATAAATCACAGAACACCAAAATGACTGAGCTACAAGAAAAAAATAGTAGTCTTAATGAAGCACAGATTATGCTGAGTTGGAAGGGACCCACAAGGATCCTTGAGTTCAATCCTTAGCACTGCACAGGGCCAATCCCAAGAGTCACACCATGTGCCTGAGAGCATCATCCAAATGCTTCTTGAACTCTTGCCAGGCTTGGTGTTGTGACCACTGCCCTGGGGAGCCTGTTCCAGTGCCCAAGCACCCTCAGGGAGAAAAGCCTATTTCTAACATTCAACCTAAACCTACCTCCCCAGATACAACTTCAGGCCATTCCCTCAGGTCCTGTCACTGGTCACCACAGAGAAGAGATCAGTGCTGGCCCCTCCTCTTCCCCTCACAAGGAAGTTGTAACTGCGGTGAGGTCTCCCCTCAATCTCCTCTTCACCAGGCTGAACAGACCAAGTGTCCACAGCTGCTCCTCATACGGATTCCCCTCAAGGACATTCACCATCCTCGTGGCCCTGCTTTAGATGCTTTCTAATAGCTTAATGGCTTTTTGATTTTGTGGCACCCAAAACTGCACACAATATTCAAGGTGAGGCCACCCCAGTGCAGAGCAGAGTGGGACAATCCCCTCCCTCAACCGGCTGGCGATGCTTTGACACTGATGATTAGACTTCAGTAAAGAAGGTACTGTGTGGCTGAGGTATTAGAGCAAATAGACTCATTCCTCTCCCATTCCCTTCTCCCACTCAGTTGTAATTTTGTTCTTGTTTTGCACTGATGAAAATTAAAATAGACCTTATCTACTCAATATAGCCAATGTAAACAAACCTTCCAATTCATGGTAATTTCTACAATCACATTTTATGCCACATAAACTCCATTTTCATAACATGCATTGACTTCAGCTGTTGCCACCTACTGTAATCCCATAGCACAATGTTGCAAAACAACTAACACTCATATTTATTTTTTTATATGTGATACAATAACTCCTTTTTAACACACTTCAGTGATCACTCTCAAGGACAGTCAAACTAATGAGAGATATAAGTATTTAATTGTTGGGCTTTACACTGTAGCACTGTAGCACTGTAGCAATTACTATATTTAACTTATTAATACATCCATAGGAGAGTCATTTAATGCAGTAGGGCCCTACCATCTAAAAGCGAAATTATCATCTTCTGTGCTCAGTTTGAGAGAAAAATATTACCCCCAAAAAGATGAGTTGATGTCATGTTCCCCAGTCTGGAGTACTGCATCCAGCTCTGGGGTCGCCAGCATAGGAAGGACATAGACCTGTTAAAGCAAGTCCAGAGAAGGGCCACCAAGATGATCAGAGGGATAAAACACCTCTCCTAGGAGGAAAGACTAAGAGAATTGGCATTGGTGAGCCTGGAAAAAACAAGGTTTTGGAAAGACCTTATAGCAGCCTTCCAGTACCTAAATGGGGACCTGCTGGATGGCTGAAGAAGAATTTTTTACAAGGGCCTGTAGTGATAGGACAAGGCATAATGGCTTTAAAGTGAGAGTAGGTTACATATTAGGAAGAAATTACTGTGAGGGTGGTGAGGCACTGGAACAGATTGCCCAGAGAAGATGGAGATGCCCCATCACTGGGAGGGTTCAAGGCCAGGTTGGATGGGGCCCTGAGGAAACTGGTCTAATAGAAGTGTCCCTGTTCATGGTAGCGAAGTTGGACTACATGATCTTTAAGGTCCCTTCAAAACCAGGCCATTCTGTAATTCTATGATTTGGCCCCTGTTGCAACCCCTTGCTCTGTTCTGTGGCACACTATAGTATGGTGAAATCTAAACAGGTGCAAGTTGCCACATCCTGCTTGCTTGCAGGAGAAAGAGTGGAGAATTTAACCTTGAAAACTCCCAAAACATGCCAGCTTGGTATAAACAGAACCATACGGCTGATCTTCCAATTATCTATTTTCCTTAGTATTTGTATAACTCCCTGTGGTCTGTATTTTTAAACATAAAAGTTCTAACTCACCATTTCAGGTGCAAAACAGGGCCCCTACTGTAAAATAGGGATATTAGTCATACTCAAGGTCATTTCAAATATTGGCACTTTTCTCCACAGACCTAAACCTAGTTAATCAAAGATCTTATTAATACAAAAAGAGGAAGAGCAAATATAGAGGAAAAGCACCATAGATTACCGAGGCCAACCTATTTCTCAGTGACAACATTGGTCTCTTGAAAACTGCAGGGAAGTATAGTTAGCAGATATGAAGTTCAGTTACTATTCAAATATTAAAAAATACTCAACTTTTTAAACAAAATGTAGTATCATAAAATAGTTTGTGATGGAAGGCACCTTTAAAGGCCATCTAGTCCAACACTTCCGCAGGGACACCTTTCACTAGACCCGGGTGCTCAAAGCCAAACCCACCCTGCCTTTGAACACTATTACCATACAGAAAGTTAAAGATGACACAGTATTGAATTATGAAGTGCAAAACACCTATGAGATTTCATTGCATATTTACATATATGAGTGTAAATAGATTTTGTTTGATATGGGCTGTCTTTCATAAAAAGGCAAATCACTTTTAATCAAAAGTTAAATCAAAACATGAAAACAAACTGGAGAGCAAACAATCTGGCTACATTACATTATCCAACAATTCTTTAAAAGCTGTATTGATGATTTCTTGATAAGCATCATTCAATACTTAGAGGATGTCTATTTATACTGTTATATACTTAAGTAAATCCTCTACAAACATCTGGGGTAAACAAACCATCAAAAAAAAAATTAAGTATCCCTGTGACAGACTACTTTCAAATGCATTTAACTCCCTATTTAATGAAAGAATTTATTTCTGAGGAATATACATTTATAATTTTCTCTGCATTCTTTTTCCATTTTGTATTTTATTCATGAAAGTCAGCAGTGCCCAGAATTTATTCATGTAAGTTCTTGATTTATGTCAAATGACTAGGCAGCATTATTACTGGATTCTGTTACAAGCTTCTTCCTTGTTTTGTCATATAACTTTGATCAAAGTCAGTTACACTCAAAATTTTCTCTACTTCTGGTTGTTCCTGCTGAGAAACATGGAGAGTCGTCTCCAGAGGTAATGAGTACCTAACATGTTCAATCCATTTCACTTGAAGCTTTAAGTGTTCAGCAAATCTGGAGACCAAATTCAAAGGCAGAAGACTCCAAAAGTTATGAAGCGTGCAGAAGTCACTGGTACCTCTTAAGACAGATATGATATTAATGATGGTTGAGGAAGTTTGTACAGAGGTTCCCTAATGATGGTACACGAAGCACACACTGCACCAGTGGGATTAATTAGGGGGAAAAAAGATAGGGCTTCAATTCCCTCAATATTTCTCTTTCCTGCATCTGACTTGTAAAATCAGGTCTTGATGTCTTTACATGTCATGTTTTTATCTAGGAGAGTATAGCAATATTTATCTTTATCACGTCACACAGACTTTCCAACACTTGCAATGTGAACGCTGGAGGCTGTGAGACCTTCAATAAACATACAGTATCACTCTGTGCCAGGCTGCAGATTTCAGGTAACCAAAACACAATGTACCACAAATGTAAACAGTAACGTCACTTTCGCAGTCCTTCCTAAAAATGCTCATACAAATGAGACCAGACATACAGAGCTAGTCACTGAGCTACTCCTTATATTGTCACTCAGGCTGGCTGGGGGACTGAGCTGAGACATCTCATGAGGTTCAGCCAGGAGAAATGCCAAAACTTTCATCTGGGCAGGAATAATAGGGCATGTTGGGGCCTGACGGGCTGGAAAGCAGAAAAGGAATTGGAAAGCCAAGCAGATAACGCAGCCAGGTGGTGAGAGGCAGAGGGACCTCTGAGGACAAGAGGACATAGCCTCAAAGCTGCATCGGTGTAGGCTGGACATCATGAAGAACTCCTTCACAGAAAGAGCTGGTTAAGGCTTTGGAACGGGCTGGCCATGGAGGTGACAGAACCACCGTCCCTGGAGGTGCTTCAGGAAAGCCTGGACGCGGCACTCAGATGATGATGATGATGATGATTGTGAGAAAAATCTCTTTTATTTAATTTAGTTAAGATACGAATATCTGTGAGATAAAGTTTAGCAGAAAAAGGAAAGTTTCTATTTCAGCACGTGCTGGGTGGCCCGGCCACGGAGGTCCAAAAAGCATGGCCACACCCCAAAAATCATGCTTTTTATGTGTCCCCAGAGTCCCACCTTCTTAGCATAATGAGAGGAGTGGGCCTCTTCTTCTGATTGGGTTTGGCATGCCCCCTGTGCAGCGAGGTGGGGTCTCCTGGTCAGAGTGACCACTTTCCTCTGCACATAAAGGATTTACCACGTGGTGGGGGCGCCTTCCAGACATATCTCTATCTATTTTGATAATTCCCTATTCCCGAACGCAAATTGTCCCTGGCACCAGTTCCAGACAGGACCTGGCACCTTACAACTCCCTCATAGTTCTTGAGTTGACGGACTATTTGCTTGCAATGAAGCCATACTCTTTTATTTCCCCCAATGCCGATGCCGATGATGACGGTGCAGCCGGCGCGGCCCGCGGTGTCACAGGCCGGCGCGGGCGGGCTGTGTGACGCGGCGCCCCACGGTTGCCATGGTTTCGGAGGCCGGGCCCNACGGGACGGGACGGGAGGGGAGGGACGGCAGGGCGGGGATGGCGCTGGGAGCTCTCGGAGGCACCGCTGGGAAAGGCGGCCTGTCCTGGGAGGGCAGCGTGTCCTGGGAGGGCTGCCTGTCCCGGGAGGGCTGCCTGACCCGGGAGGACTGCGTATCCTGGGAGGGCTGCCTGTCCCTGGAGGGCTGCCTGTCCTGCGAGGGCTGCCTGTCCCGGGAGGGCGGCCTGTCCCTGGAGGGCTGCAGCCTTGCCAGACTCGGCGGGGAAAGCGGAATGTGGCTCCCCGGGCCGTCCCCACAGGCTGCGTGTTTTTCCCGCCCCGCCTCGCCTGTTTCGTGTTGGATGTTGGAGTCATCGTCCCTGGAGGTGTTTCGGGAGAGACTGGAAGTGGCACTCGGTGCCCGGTGGTGTCCGGGCACAGGCTGGACTCGATGGCAGCAGGGGGCTTTTCCAACCTAATTGTTTCTGTGATCTGTTCGTGTAATACACCATCCTCCTGTGGATGGAACTGATGAAGGGGTACACAGCGACATAACTTGGAGCGTACCTTTGTGTAAGTGTCGGGGTAGCTGTGTGATTACCTTAGCGACAAATACCCACAGAGCAATTTCCTCTCCCTTTCCACCTTTTCCACTTAAGTAGAGAAGTTTTGAGAAAACACACGGGATGTGATCAAGATAGCTGAAGTGACAGAAGCCCCTTGTGGACTCAAAAGGTTCCTTTACCATAATAAGTTTTTTGACCTCAGAAAATAATTTTACAACACTGAAAAATGCATAGTCTTGCCTTTGAACCTTTGTCCACAGAGTAAATGCTCCGTAAGGGTGATATTTGACCTAACAATTGTGCTGATTATGTTTTTGGATTTCATAAACCAGTTTTGAATGGCATTCAACACCTAGGGCTCTTAAAAGCAGAGCAAAGCTGATCCTTGATGGAATAAGCGGTTGCTTTTGAAAGTTATTTACTGCTGAAGTTCCCCAGGAAATCTGTGCCTTTTTAGCATATTCACAAATGAGCTGGGGTAAAAAGGAGCTGACAGAATTTACTATCAACTCTTAGTGAACTGATCAGTCAGTGGAGTGAAAAAGAACTGCATAAGGGTTTCCTGGAATGGCATGACATTACAGTGCAATTCAGTGTTAGTAAGTGACTCAGCCTAAGTGAGAGAGTAAGTTACGCAGCCTAAACAGTGACGTGCCCACAGTGAAACTGCATGCCCACATCTCGGATGCTGCATGTTTTTGAAGATGAGTGCTTACTCCAACTTCTTTTTCCCCAGCAAAATAGGATTTACTGTTTTCTTTTAAAACTGTGATGCTGTCAATGTAGTACCTAAATAAAGTGTCCATTTAGGAATAAAGAAGGCAATAATGAAGACCCCTTGACCCTTGATTTAGGAAAAGCTCATAGTGAAGCTCTGAGACTAGGTGGCAAGAAGACCTGGAGGCTGCTCTGAGATAGATACAGGATCCTCCTCCCTGTGTTTTTCCCAGATGCATGGCTGGGTGCATGTCTGTCCCGGGGAGAATTACAAGTTAAATGCCTTCTGTTTCTATTAAGTGAGTTAAGAGGAGTGTAAAGTCTGGTGGATTTTAAGAGGAACAGTAGAAGACAAAACAACTCAACTTGCATTCTTTTTTGTTAGTATAGAAAATTATAAGCTTTGTACCCACTTCCATGGTGAGCTGTTAAATCATGGGGTATTTTCATCCTAGCCCTTAAACAGCTCTTCAGAGTGTGGCTAGATTAGAAAACACAGTGGCAGATACTTACCCTACAGTGAGCCTGAACAACTGACTTCCATTTTTGACATGAGCCTGACTGACCTGGGATGGCATGGAGCATTCAGCACATGGTGGATGGCACACAACAGGAGCAGGCAGGATGTTAAATAGGTGAGCGTGCTTTAGACGGGCTGTGCACACCACTTCAGGCTAGGAAAAACAATTGCAAACTGAAGTGTGACCTGGACAAACAAATGGTTTTATTTGGGGGTATACAGTCAGGTTCAAAAGCGTAATGTGAGCTGGCAAGCAGTGGTGGTTTAACCTGGGTGGAGAGTGGGCTGTTTTTACAATGTGAGAACATTCCATGTCTTATTATAGTTTTAATAATTTCACACTAATCTTTTTCTGTTTCAGAGATGCTGTGTGTTGCAGAATGGAAATGTTCTTTCCACTTAGTTGAGAGACTGTGAAATGCTGCTTAAGTTGTGGGTTTCTCAGTGTTAGCAAAGTGTTAGCTCTAGGGAACTCTGAGAAAAACAACATGAAGTTATTTTTTTTTTCAGAGTAGTTCCCCGCGGTATAATTTTTAGTGCTTTGTTCCATCCAATTTTAAATCACTCTACTGCGGGAGCTTTTATTTGCCTTGCAGCTTTTCTGCTAACAACTCTCACTGCTGGCAATTTGTTCTTAACTGCGTTCGCTAACTTCACTTCTAGCTAATACCATTCTAGGCAACTGCAAAATTAATCTCTCTTCACAATCTCCATATGGTTCTAGTTGTTGCAAGCTTATCTAAGGCCTCTTTAGAAATCAGCTGGCTATGTTATATATTTATTTTTAATTAATCCACAGAACAATTTCCTTAACCCTTATTGTTGCTATCATAGGAAGTCTGTGAGATCAGAAGTGTGTAACCTTTACAGCAGCAGGAGCTTGCATTCACAGCTTGTCAGGATGCCTGGGGGCAGCACCTGATTTCCATACACATTTACACAGGATTTTAATCAGAAATAGATGCACATAGTGGCATTTATTTATAGTGTGCTGTAAATATATGCAGCACTACAGAGCACTTAGTCTGCTTCAAAGGCTGCAGGGAAAGTAAAATCAATGGGGAAACCAATCTCCCTTACTCAGCCCACCTGCTCAAAAGTAACTTTTTTTTCTGTTCCTCCTGGTTTTATATTTACCACTTATGTTTTACTTGGGGAGTGGTGTGGTGATGAGACTTGCTTTCTTTAATCGCTGTTTCTAACAATTGGCATTGGCCATCTTGTTTAAAAGTAACAGTGTTAATATCTGTTGTACCTGTCGTAGTGTTATTTAACAAAACAAACAAAGCAGCTCACAAACCATATCCTGTGGGCTCTGGCTTAGAGTTTGTCTCTACTGGGATATATCCTTGAATATATATGTGCAGCATTCTCAGAAATTTCAAAACTGTTATTCAGGAGTCCCAGTTATGGATGAATATCCATACTATCCGTTAAACAAATATTTTGAAGTTTTGCTCACTCAGTGACACAGTCTTCCAATGTCAATATATCCTTGAATGAAAAAGTTTTTGCTTTTGATGTAGTCTAAGTTTTGATTCCAGTTTAAAATTCTGTGGTGTCCTACCTGTCTTTCCTGTGTCTTTGTCTGAACACAGTGCCAAAGAGGAACAAAGTATCTAACAGAATATGTATCACAGAAGGCCAACTGGTTATGACTTCAGCAATTATTTCATCCATTTATCTTCGATAACACATGCAGTTACTGTCAAATCTGATGGGATAAAAATTAGCTGTGAGGGAAATGTTGTAGTAGATGTTACAAAATGATCCTTCAGTCCATAGCCCTGAACTTGCAATAGCGCCTGAAGCCACAGGATGGCACTGTCCTTAAATACACGAGAACCTTGAGAGGGCACAGCCAAATTCCACGGCTTGAATCCGCTCAGCAGGAAAGAGAACTTTTTTTTATAACGGATTAAGGAGAGCGAACAGAGGAAAACAAATGCATTTTTTTCTGTGTTTACTCTACAGTTGTATTACAGCATAGTTACTTCTATAAGTTGTAGAAGTGTGTGTTTTCTGTGTGGTTAGTTCTACAAGACATGAGGGCTCTGGGGGGGAAAAAATCTTTCTTATCAGTGGTAATTGAATTCTATAATAAATATTAAGATTTGCCCCATTTGTAAATTAAATGAGCTGTTGGTTCTGGATTGTCTTGGTGACTCTTCAGAAAACCACAGCCAGCCACCTAAAAGAAGAAATAATAGTTTTTAGGGTCTAACTGGCCACGATCCTTGCCCTTACTAGAAGAGGTTATCCAAAAATAGGACTGTTGTGCTTGAATTTGAGCACTGCCAATCAATCATAAAATTGAAATTTCAAAATTTGATGCTTGTAGGGTGCTGTGCAATGGTAATTATGGATGTAATTTCCATATAATATTTTTAAAGGAAAATTCTTCTTATGGTTAATGTCATTTACATACAGTTATGCTTGCATGCTACTTGACAAACTTGAAGATTTGAGCCTCTGTAGGAAACGTCCTGACACAAAGCATCTTTTGAGACATATCAAAGCTGAAAGCAAATATTTCCTATGTAAATAAATTTTTAAAACCCAAACCTTTAATTGGAAGGCTTAGGATCTGCTTCCCTAGTTCCTGGATATTAAATGCAAAGTTACATTTACAATTAAATTGTAAGATGTGCTTTTTGTTGTGTTACAGTAATTTTAAATAAATCAGTCATCTAAACTTTACTGGAGAGTGAATTGGGTGCAAGAAGTGTGATTGTTGGACTAGCAAGCTTGTCAAATATTCGGATGTAACTGGAGTTATTCTGTATCCTAGTGAGTTCAATACCTTGTTTCTAAGTCTTACAGGATATGCTAGTGCTCTGTACAGACATTATGTTGACTACAGATGCTGTTGATGCAAAAGTATCACTGGTGGAACAGCCTTTTTTAAGGGTTACCGTTCTGCCAGAATAACTGGTGTTCAGTCATTATTCACGTTAGCTTGCTACCAGCTGCTACTGATAAAATAGCTTAAAATAGAAGCCTGAAAAGCACTTCTCACATGCTTTCTGAAAACAATTGAAGCTTCTAGGTTTTTGCACCAGGTGAATTTACAGTTACAGACTATACACACAGCTTCTACCTAGCAACCACTTTTAAGTTCTCTTCAAGTGAACAGCAGCAAAATTACATTGTAGAGCTACTGTATGATTTACTTTAAATAATATCAAGAAGTCTTTAACATCCAGCTAGTTTATAACTGAACATATTTGAATAGAAAATTCCAAATTCCTTTTGCAAAGTCATAAGTAATATGCCAAAACAGTTCATCTTTTACAGGACACCATGTACATACAGTTCCAACACATGCCTACTTTCTGTCTTTTAATATATCTCTCTACTTTGTTTTAGGAAGAAAATATGACTGTAACAGAGGATTTTAGTAAAGTAGAAAATACTTACCAAATGCAAGCAGAGGTATGTATTCAACCTAACTAAAAATAAAATAAAAGAATAAGAAGTGTAGCAAGGACCAATGAAAATTTGCAGACTGTTTTTCCTCAGGCCAAGGCACATAAGGGCAGCATAGTGCAAAGAAACTATTGAAAGACTGCAGTTTATAGCAGAGTTCAGTTGCAGCCTTCTGTTGTAGGCAGAACTTGTTTGCTGCTACTGTAATATAAAAGGAATTGTTTTCTTCTCAGGTTAATGTGTGCTTTTTAAATGTTACCTGATGTTGCAGGTCGGCATATTTGGTTCTGGGGCTCAGCAGTTGTTTTGTGGCAGTGTAAGCAAACCAGCAATTCTGCACTCTCCTTCGCCCATAGCCTTACTTGCAAGGAGTTGGTCAGTTCAGAAACATGTTGTCCCAGTTAATGAGCCTTTCTTTACCCCAGATTAGCTTTTTTTAAATTATTTTAGCTCTTTGAACGGGGAGCAATGGAAAGCAGAAGACAAGGCTGGGTGGGGACAACAGTGGTGTGGCAGCCCTAATCTAGATCTGTGTAAGCCACAGTGGAACAGCACCTGGATTTCGATCTGTTCCATAGGACTCTGCCATCAGCTTGCTTCAAGTAAAGGAAAGCTATTTGTTTTCTGGGTAATTGGCTTGGAATTCTGTAGGTAAAAAGAGCTCTATGAAAGCCTGATATTATGGGAATAATGCCATTTACTTCAGTATTTGCTAAAGGGAGTGTATTTTTGCAGATTCTTGCCATAATAAGAAATAAATGCTGTGCTTGAAACATTCACTGAGGGAAATGATGTGTGTTCAGCCAGTGTAATTTTTCAGAGCATAAAACTTTAATCACTACCCAGCAAATTTACAGATCCTAACTAAGTAAACCTGGAAGCCTGCAATAAAATGATAGCTGTTTTATAGAACTGTGGTTTACACTCCCCTTACACAGGTTCAGCCTCCTTAGTTTGCTTGCTTAAAGGCATATTTTCATTTAAATAACACCAATAAATACAGAAATAATTGAGAACTTGGAGAAAGACATTTGGATTTTAAAATTAATCTTAAGGTACTTAAATGGTGTGCATCAGCGCCATGTTCTGAATGACTTTAACTTCATTATGTAGACACCTACTGTCTTGAGAGCTTAAATCATCATGGTTTTAGATGACCTGTACTTAAAAATTAATAGAACTATACTGAATTTCTGTTTTGGCTACAGACAAGCTTAGCCTTATAACTTCAATCTTAAGTGGTAACTTAACAAATTGTCTGTCTTCTGCTATTAGTTTTTATACAAAAACCCCCAAAAGATTCTATGTGGGAAGCTAATTAGATTTAGTGTTCATTTGTAAGCAGTTTGGACCAACTGTAATTGCTGTTTGAAAGTTGTGTGCTTGCTTAGGACCCAGGTGTTGGAACTTGAAGAATCCAGCCACAGTGCTGCTGTTTTGGCTGCCCTGCACACTCAGATAGCAGTGTGGTCACTCTGTGTGCAGAGATTAGTTTCTCCTTGCTTCTCTTTTGATGTGTGTACTTGCTTCGTTAGTAGTGCAGCTTCAGAAACCAGAGAAGTTCCATTGACCAGCCTGTGTGCATACTTTAGCAGTATAAATGGATCTAAAACTTACTTCCACCAACTTCTCTGTTAAGAGTTTACCATTATATTTGTGTTACATGTAAAATCTTGGAAATCGTGTGTTACTTCATTCTATGAAATCTTTTTACCGTTTGTCTACTGTAAGAGTTTTTAGAAGACTTGCGAAACTCCCAAGCAAATAGCTATTTTAAAGTATAATGAAGAATTCAAGATGGACTTTTCAACTGCAAGGAGATCAATTTTAATTCATGCTATAACAAATGAAAATATGCAGAAGAATGAAGTTGTGTTTGAGATCACAAAGCTCTATAATATCTTAATCATAATAGTTAATTTATTACATGGTATTCTCATGGGATGAAGATTATGTTGGTTTTGTACATTTCTTAATACACTTGCCTCCTTATAAACCTTAACTTCTTGTCCTTTACAGGCATATCCAAACCTTAGAATGTCTGTAATAGTTTTGTATACTCTCATATTACTTTTTCACAGTTTTTAACCATAATAATTGCTGTAGTTGAAACACTTCTTTGCATTTTAATGTTTAAGTATCCTCTCTAAATGCCAGAACTTACTGGATCTACCTCTAAATGAAAATCGTGATTTTTTTAGGGGGTAGAAAGGCAAAATTCACCTATTGCTCGGTTGTTTCCTGCCCCAAGGGTACCTGATAAACGCTTCTTATTTAATAATAAAGCTTCTGATTCCCCAGAACTGCCCCAGTCTGAGCAGTTTATCTCCTGCTTAAGACCCGTAGTTCTTTTGTTTGATCCCTTTGAGGGAACTAATCTTGTAAATGCTGATGGCAATCTGGAAAACACTGTGACAGTCCTCATAGTGAGACTTTCAACTTTTCACAAAATAAATCTGACAATCTTTTGGCAAAACATCACAGCAGGATGTGTGGTTTTTATATGTATGGCAAGAGCTCCCACTGAAGAAAGAAATCTAGGTGTAGCCTCGTCTTCAGTCCCTGTTCAAATTGATACTGCACTTTTCAGAACATGATCGAACCCCCCAAGTTACAAATAAAGATGTGCAGCTGAGATGAAGGTGCACATTTGGTGCAACTCTGCACAACAGGTGTGACCCTTTGTCCACACAGAAGATGGAGGTGCCCTGCCACTCCCTCGTGGTTGGTTTCTAAGGCCCTAAGTTCAGCTTTGACTCAGCTGTGTGTAGAGCCACTGAGTCCATGCAAAGACCCAAGCCAGGATGAGGTGCAGGTACAACACCGAGAGGCTGTGAAGGGTAACAAGATGTGAACATTAATTACTTTGTGATAATTGTCAATAACCATTTTTTATCTTGCCTTGTATATGAAGTAGCTCCCTTTTCTCTCACTGAGAGACTCAGCTTCTTTGAACTGTCTCATTTTCCACAAGGTAAATAAATCTACAGTATGCACACAGGAAGCTGCTGCAGTGCAGCTGACATGCTATAACTTGGATTTCTGTGCCATGTCCTTTCACTGGACTGCAGCAATCACAAGGGCAACTGTATGTCACAGAGGCTGAAAGTAGAATTTTCTTTACTGGAGGTTTTTCTTCCCCTCCTGTCAGAGCTGTATTACTATGCAAAAAGAAAGAAGCTGGGCATAAGAGAGAATTTGAGCCTGACTTGGGGCGAGAGCACTGTACTGGGAAGAGAAGATGAGGTTTTAGTTCTTCTAAAAAAAGTTTGGGTCGAGGATTTTTGATTCCTGAACGCTGTATCAGCTCCACATCATTGTTTCACTCCTGGCAACTGTGCTTTGCCACAGTGAAAGGCTGGCTCCTGCCTGGAAAGTCACTGCCTGGCTAACACTTCCCACCAGGAACACTGTAGGGCTCTGGAGCCAGGGCTGATAGTGATACCTGCTTTGTAGCATCTAGGAAATCACCTGAATTCCTGATGCATCTGCATTTAATGCTTCTTATTGCAAAAGCCAGCGACAGCTAGATGTTTGTTTTTAATCCAAGTCCCTGAAGTGCCCAGTTCTCTGTAGGCACTGGAATGTGTCTGTTCAGACAATGCAATATTTGGAGCCCACTGCACACTGAACTGGGCTATGCTTAGTCTTTTTAGGCTTTAATCTCGTATTTTAGGTTGCTTGAACCTAATGCTTGGAATTAAAATGTAATTTTCCTTCCTGCACACTTGTTTTCCATGTAATTTTGCTTGCACTTCTGCATAATTAACATCTAGTAATCCAAAATGGGAAGAACCAAGATGCATCTAGTCATGTGCCCCAAAGAGCACATTCATTCTTCAGATTGTCTATATGCTAAGAATGCTGTACTTCCTCACAAAAAAAGGATTTATTAATCCTCAGCTTTAAACTATTTAATGAACTTCTTTCTGTTGCAAACCTAATAATTGTCTCTAGGGCTATATAAAAGTCTTCTAAGTAAATAAATGTTGGAGTTACATACAGGACTAGTGTGTTTAGTTACTTTGTACATGTCTGGCTTTATACTGATTCGAATACAAGTATTGAGTCGTAGTGGAAAATGAAAAAATTACTCATGTAATGTCTCTGTTCACTCCCAGGTCTGTATTATATTCAGTGATTTTGGAAAAATGCAGAATGTTTGCAATCTACTAATTGAAAAATTAGGAACCTCTGTTACCATCAGTCCACCTCATTTCTACCATACACCAGAAGCCATAGAGACCCTTCGGTAAGTTCTCACATGCCCCAGATTTTACAGTCTCAGTTAATATGAGTACATAATTTATGCTGTTTGCAATGGGATCAAATAGTTTCCTTCAAACCTGTTAAAATTTATGTTCAAAGATTTCAGTATTTGTTTTAAATATAGCTTTTAAATTAATGCTGTTCAGCCCAGAAGGTAGAGCTTTGTGCAAAAGCAGAATGTAATAAAAATTATTTTCTCACCGATTTCCACTGGAAGTATAATCTTCTGTGAATATTAGGTCAACAGAATTGGGCTTTGGTTTCATCAGCATGTGTAGATTTAATTTGTGTTTATTCATGAAGGTGCAAGTATGTTAACAGATGTTGATAATTCTAAATACCCTTGCCCATTCCCATTACTCTTAGCTGCTGACATGATCTGGAAAAAACCAAGTCCAGCATTTCCTCAGCATCAAAACATACTGCCCTGAAGCTCATGATCTTGGTATGTTTTAGGCATTGACTGTTCAAAGTCCGGCTTCTCCCACTGACATGGGGGGTGCAGAAGGAAGTGTAATCTTGGTTGGGGTTTCTTCTTTAAAGAAAAGAATGATGCCTGGTCCAAGAAGCAAGCTCAGTTAACTGCTGTTAATGGTTCAGGAGATGCCAAAGAGTATCTCAGAGGCATCTACATAGATCAGGAAATCAGGCCAGTGAGGTTAAACAGGTGCTAGTATGCCTTGCAGCTGGGCCACGGCAATGCCTGGAGCAAGGGTTGAACTCTTGCTCTGCATGACACAGCACGGATGCCTGCAGCATACAGGTGTTAGAAATTTTCAGCTGGAGCTGCTGAGGATGCTGACATTTTCTCCACACTCTTCCCTCAAATGCCCAAGCTGTGGCCCAGAAGCTGGGGAAGGCGATGTGCCTTAACATCTATGCAGTTACAAAGGCAGAGATGTTAAAAAAAAAAGCTTGGCAGGAACACCTGCACATCAGTTGGCCCTGCTTGTTATTGTCCTGCTGCTTCTACCTCTCAGCCGTCAAGTCTGTGTTGCTGCTGTTGGAAACACGCGTCAGAAAGCTCAAGAAGTCTGTCGAATGTTTGGCCATTCATTGGGAAGACCTTTATTGATTAAAGAAGAAGAAACAAAAGAATGGGGAGGCCACATAGACAATTACCTGCCACGCTGTCCTGATTCACTGACTCTGCAGGAAAGAATCCAGAGTGCTACTGCTTATGCCTCTTCTAGAGTGTTTGCTGTGTTTGAGATAAAGGGAAAAGAAAACAGAAGAAGCAAGCTGTTCTAGAAACTTTCAAAATCTACACATTTTCTTAATAAAATTTTTATGCTTTCTTGAGGGTTTTTTGTTGGTTTTTACCTTATTCTTATGGTAACTATCCCCTAAAACTGAGGTTACAAATAGTTCTGTAGTACAGTTCACAACTGCTTATCTTATTCCTCTGGCCCCTTTCCTCCCAAATCTCTAAGGAAAATTAATCCCCACCCTGAGTCACGGTAAACTGAACATGCAGTATTTTCACTTCTAACAAAATTGAGTGTTCAACATAAAATGTGCTTACGAATGTTTTATTTCGTCATAGGAAAAAAATATACATTTTATCCTGGTGTCTGTTTGCTCAAGTTTAAAAAGGACATCCGTTGTCTGGACATACATTACATGTATAGACACTGAAGTACTCAGTCATGAGGATAGAGTTTTTTCAACCATGGCTGCATAATGTATTTTGATCCATCATATCCACTGAAGTAGGTTTCCATATCAGGATGATGCACCTGAGAAAAAAATATTTCAAGTCAAAGAAGCGACAGACTTGGCAATAAGTACAATCTGATAGTTAAATGAATCACTGAAGTTGCTACAGATAACTCATTGAAAATACCTGATGAGTTTTTCAGGTACATAGAGATACTTTCAGTGGGATTTTCTGTGCACCTTACCCTAATTTCTGTCATCAGAAGAGCAGCTTTCTCCAAGTACTCTGCAAATGTTGAACATACCACAGGAGATGTTACATGCCAGATTTACACCAGCATCGATGTTTAAAATCAGCACTGTTTCTTATTGAAGTCATTCCCACTCATTGTTCTGTTACAACCATTTGTTATTTCTTTTAACTGAATCGGTTACCTAATCCAGTGAGGCAGCAGGAACATTAAAGGAGCAGTGCGGGAAATAAATGGTGAAGACACACCAAGGTGATGACCTTAGGCACCACAAGTGCAAGCCCTCAAAGGGCAATACAAGTCACAAGCCCTGTCATGATGCAGGATGCCCACAGTGAGCCACTGAGAACTGTCAACTGGGGAAGGGTTATGACAAGTCTAAGCATTTTCTGATCACTCAACTCTTCAGGAAATTACTGTGCCTGTTAGGCAGTAGGAAAGACTGAGTGAGGGCAATCCACAGATCTTTTGAGGTATAGCGAGACAACTTTGAAATACCTGATTTTGTGAGCTTGTTACCATCAGCTACCTTAACAATCTGCGTGGAATTAATCTGCAGTGCAGGTGAATAAAGCAATCTGATATCTTAAAGGCTAGTTTCCACAAGGTAAATATTTAAGATGAGGTATCTGTTTCTCCCCATGGAATATAAAAGAAACTGAAGGTAGCCAGCTGACTAACATAAAGAAAGGTTCATTTTTTAGACACAGAGTGGGCAGAATCCAATTTTAAGTACTTAGGACACTCATCTAGGATGGCATAGTTTCTGCTTCTAAGTTCAGGCATGTAAACACAGTTTGTATTACAATCAGTGGTTAAAACAGAAGGACTGAACTAAGGCTGCTCCCAAATAAAAGAGGTAATTGTGTCATACTGTGATTGAGGGGAGTCATTTATGTGCAGCAGTTTCAAGAGAGCATGGAGAGTCTTTAGGCCAGCCTGACTTATACAATTCCTTTGAGGAGGTTCTCCCAGAAGGCAGAAGATGCCAGTTTGAATCCTCTGTTTGCCTGGACACCAAGCACCTCCTGTTAGATGAATGGTTCACTGAGTTGCCATTATTTTAAATACAGACACTGCCTCTATCCACAATTTAAAAGAATGCACCCACAACAGCTTGGGGTTTCCTTTCAAAAAGCCACTTGTATGTGGCATGCATTCCTGAAGGTTGTTTTCTGGATCAGAATCTCAAGACTAGTTTAAAAATAAGGTGTGCCTTGCATAAGCTGGAAAACAAAAGCTACTTCAACCCTGATACACAAAGCAGATTTTTTGGCTCCCAAAAAAGAATTTTGCAGTCAAGAAAGGAGACATTCTTCAGTCTGGGCAGCAGCTGAGCAGGAGCTGTTTGAAATGCAGATTTTTCAGAGTGGAATTGAGAAAACAACATACTTTGCTAGATCTAGTAAAAATCCTAAAACAAAAGTCTGTGTCTGCAACAGCCTGTACATAATGGAAGTCAAATTGCTAAAACACAAAACTTGACAGTTGAATACTTCAAAGTATCCAAATGTACTCAAGTACTTGAGTTTGGTCATTTTTCAGCTTCCAAAAACCCATGCTTGAAAGTACAGCAGTAGGTTTTTTTTATCTGCCTACTCTATTAGTTTTCACTAACTTTGCATCCTAGGTAGTATCTATTAAGCCAAAAGTCAGTCAACTTTTAAACACAAGATAATAATCAAGTTGCAACTGAATAAAAATAAATACTACCTCTAATCCCATAATAATTGTTATCTCTTCCTCAGGAACATAAGCTGTAGATTTGCCAAATCCATTTGCTTTGTTAATTAGAATTTGATAGTGAGGAGTATCTTTTAGATCCTGTAAAAACAGAAAGAAAATAAATCACCTCAAAGAGAGATGATGACTAAAGATTACATATTATAATGAGTTAACTCTCAATAGGCTTACAGAACCTAAATTCACTTGATACATACATACAGCCAGTTCACTTTTATAATTTTACCAGGGTCAGTTTGGAAATTTACATATAAAGCAATCAGAATGGCAACACACAAAGTTCTTGGCATATCTGAAACATTTTTTAAGAGTCAAGATTTTCATTAACCTTTTCTCCTGCAGACCTTTCAATATCCCTGCTTTTTATAGGTAGGTCCCATGACAATCTGTTATGACCCTTCTTTCACAACTGGCAACAGAACTCCAAAGAGGAAGAGACAAATTCAGAACATAATGCCACCTCCAACAATCATGGTCCTGATCCTGGAGAGAACTAAGGTAACTTCTATGTGTGTATATATATAAATCTTCCAGCAAAGAAGTACCTGTGAAAACAAATCCTGAGCCAGGGTCCCAGCATGTTCTTTGCTGTCCATAAACATTCCTGCCCAAACTAACCCAGAATCTAAACACAAGAAAGTGTTGAATACAGACAGCCGGAGTTTATGAAGCAGTCAGCATCGATCAGTGTGACAGGCAGTGGCCTCTGCTCAGCAATTCAGTGAAGATCTGGAAGTCAGAGGAAGACAGGGAAAAGCAGGGCTGAAAGCCTGGCTGATGTTTTGAGGGGATTTGCAAGGACCAAGCTAAGTAATTGCCACCGAGAGGTCAGAAGGCATTTGGCATAGCTGACACATGTAATGATTGGCAAAGGCAATTAAAAAATACCAAAGCCAACAAAAAACACACACCATGATTTAAACAATAAAGATGAACACAAGGCCCTTGGGAGAGCAGAACAATATAAGGTACATAGAAAGGAGTGCCTGCTGGGGAATTCTTGGGAGTTCAGCTGGCGACAATGCTACTGAGAGGAGAAAAAGCAAGGAGGCAGGTGTTTTAGGAGCCAAAGATGAGCAACAGTTGGATAAAGTTACAGCAGGGAAGGAACCAAATGAACAAAATAGGGCTGAATATCTCTTCCCAGCTGAACATGAATTCTCTGCTACTGGCAAAGTTTTTCATTTTTTCTCCATTTTCAGTCCTCTTTGACTTGATGATTAGTGTCTTCCTGCCACTTAAGCAGCATGTCAGTGGCATACACAGTGTGCAGCACTGTATTAACAGATCAGCACTGTCAACAAAGATTGAGCATCTGATTTTCAAGTACAACAAGGACTTAGGCTAGAGAAATTCAAAAGCTTCAAGAATTTTAACAAAAATGTGGTTTTAAATAGCTTTTCACTTCAAGCATCCAGTTAACTGAAACTGATTAAAGACAGAGGATTACTTGTATTTCTTAGGTGCAATGAAGATGTCTCCAGTTATGCATGATCACATAAAAGATTTAACATCCTCTCAACTTTAGTAGCAGAAAGCACAAGAAATCCATTCAGACATAATAGGTTGCCATTGCTGCTTTAAATACAACAGTGAGTATTAAAAGTGAGTAAATTTGATTTGAGATATGCCCAGTAAAATCCTGACCAGCGAAGCTTAACCAATCAGTGGTGCAAAAGCCAAGCTCTACTGGGACCACAGCGTAGAAGCAGTGGAGGTACCACTCCGCTGCACAGGTGATACAGGACTCTGGAGTCGTTCCCATTAGGATAGCAGGAAGGAGGTCTGTAACAGTGTTTTTGAGGGGTTTTTAACTTAATTTATTCTATTTATGTATTAATAAAACAAGAGTTTAGTACATTCAAACCTGTTTTCTTGGAGGATATTTAGATTGCAGCCATTCTTCTGGAGTGTTAGCTTTTACATCCCATCCAACAATGACTCCTGAATAGCCAAATCTTTATTGAACCTGTCCCACACAGAACTGAATATATTCAGGCTTTGGACTGTGAACATGAGTTGATTCTAATTTAACAAAGAAAGAGATTTAGCAAGGATAAAGATTTGATCAAGTTAAACATTTAAACAGAAATTCTTTCAACTTCTACCAGAGGAGAGGTGACAATTAGATTAACAGGTAAAGTAAAGAAGAACAGGTACTTTTTCTCCTCCAGAATATTCCTATGATATGTGAGAAAGCAGCATCCACTAAAGGAAGGCATTTTTCTGTATGTATGCCTTTGACATTACATAGGGGACTTAACAGAGTTTTGGAAGGCATTAATGGTGTGCGCACTTGACAAGTACTTAAGCCTTACGTACAGTGTTTCACAGTGCTCACACATAGTAACTGATTGTGACATTAGTTTTTTTCCAGTTTAGCTCACAGAATTCTTTTATTCTGTCTGATTGCAGAGAACATTTTTCCAGGAGCAGCCCAGTCAACTGTTTCGTTTTCCTTTTATGAAAAATCAGTTCATCTGAATGAAATAAAAGCTGTACCACTGCTCATACATCACCACAACACAGGCACACTCCGATGTATTCAATAAAATCAATACAGATAATATATCATATTGATACTGTTCCACAACACAGAGGGAAAAGGCCTTGGATTTTACATCTTCTGTTTTGCTTATTCATGTTTAGAGAGAAGGGAAAAGAGAAAAAAGACTACTATTTACAAACTAGGTACAGAAATCTACTATAGAAGACCTTAGAGACAATATCACAAACAAGATCCAAAAGAGGGGCAGACTCTCATACCTCCAAAATAAGAATGGGGATTTGCTTCATTGTCATCACTTTTAGTTTGCTTTTCTCTGTAGTACCAATTCCTACAATGTAAAATTAATAACCCAACATTCAAACAAGTTCTTTAGAAACTCATTTCATTAGTAATCAGGCGGCCAATTATCCTATCTTAAGCGTTTGTCTGAAGAGAGGAACACCGCAAAGCCTTTGACAAACTTCTTCACAATTTGAAGCCTTCATGAGAGTTTTACATTAAAACTACTTTTAAGGAATATATATGACAAAGGAATTTGTTCCAAAAGGAAAAAAAAGTATTAATCTAATTTCTTTGAATATGTAACTTTACAGTTGCATTAGAATTTTTATATTAGAGGAAACCCATTTACTTTATACAGATGAGCAAATACTATTCTGAAGTCTAACAGAGTAATTCATCAGTATATTTTATAAAATCTTTAAAAATTTGTTAACACTGATGTGGACAAGGTGCCTGGCTATAAGTCCCAGCTTAAGGCTGCAGTAAGTAGAGCTTTTCCTTCTGCACTAGACTGAGTTTTGTCGGAATTTAAGGGGTGGAGGCGAGGAGAGGGGTGTCTTTAGAAAGGGGAAATGGCTTACGTTTTCCTTCGCTATTATGAAAAAGAGATAGTGTAAAAAAACACTGACCAAACTAAACATTTATGGGGCAGGAGGCTTTCAAATACACCTTCTGCTGGAAATGTAACAGCAGCAGCCTATGAACAGAGGTATTTGAGTTAGCATTCTCCACCCATACTAGCCAGCAACCTGTTGGTGCTGAAGAACTATAGGTTGTCCAGGTCTCTTTCCTCTTTGATGTTGTCCAGCACCATTCCTCTTTCAGCCTTGCTCCTTTTATCCTGCCTTGAAGAAAGTGCATTCAAGTTCTACAGCTGTGCAAACAATACTTTTAAAAAGCTTTGGTGCAGCTCAAGTGTGTAGGAAGACTTAAGGTTGACATATACTTTTTAACAGAAAGAGGAACGGGCAAATAGCTTCACTTGTCTGACTGCATTACTAAAAACTAGTACAGTTAGGTTTGGAAGGTCTCAAATGCCATTATTTTTAGGATAACCAATTATTTATAATATATTCAGAAGACATAAGCAGCTCCAATTATATACAAATAATTGAAAGATCATTTAGTCTTTAGATATGCATGGAGCGTTCCACAAAGTTGCAAAGCAATTTATGGTGAACCCAAGAAGAGCACAGTTTCTGTTTCTATTCATAGACCATTCCCCTAGGTTTTACTGGGAGCAAAACTAAGTCTGGATCTTCCACAGTTCAGAAGACTTTACTCCCTTGATTACTGTACATGGATCAATAATAAAAGATCTTTGACGATCCAGACATGGTAAAACCTTTGGAGTATTTCTACTGTATAAGAATTAAATCTCACAAATAAGCCCTTCCACCTCCCCAGAGAAGTCTGTGAACAGTCTTCTAAAATTAAAATGGCATGCATATATAAAAGGATGTAACTTTATTCTTTCTAGACCAATTCATTGTCACATGGCCAATAATCAAGATTCCCCTTCCTCTTAAAAGCACAGATTTTCCAGTCTGTGTTTCCTAATTCAAATTCAAGTTTTCTTGAACTACCATATAGAGCATAAGACATCCATCCAATGTTGTAGGATCTGATCCTACAAACATGTAGCTGCTTACAAACACTAATATGGTTAGTCATCCTGACTTCAGAGTCAGATAAATTTAGAGGAAAACATACATAGAATTACTGCCTTTATTTATGTTTAGTTTCGCATGGAATTCAATTTTATGTTTGTGTAGAATACAGGCACAAGGTTTTCAAGTTCCAATTGAATCTCAGCAAGAAAATGAGAGATGATTCCTCTTTGTCTTTCTTTTTCCCCCACAGCACACCCTCCTGTTAGGGAGAAACCACGTCTGAAATCTATTCTTAAGTGCAGACATTGTGTAACACCCTACCTTGTCTTTGACAGCCACAGCTTTACATGATTTGCCCATGCATTCAGACTCAAGTAGGATCTTGTAGAGCTGCTCCAAGAAGCAATTGTCCTTTAGTAGTAAAAATAATCATCATACTGGTTTTAAAACCTTCTCTAATATTTTTATGTAGCTTTTAAGTATTTAAGGTTTTGCTTCTGTAGCAAACAGGAAAAAAAGGTTAGTGATTAGGAACAGGTTCTCCTCAAGATTAATATCAAGACTGCAAATGAATATTCTCTCAATCATCACTTGTACCAGTAAACCCCATGTAAATTTTGGAAAATACCATTTTTCATTACAAGGTGTCTTGCTTCCCTTACTCAGTCCTGCAGTTTCAACTGTTACTTGAGAACAGTGGGCACGAAACATTCAAAAAATAGTGCACATAATCAAAAGACTATTTAAAAAAGCCTAAATGATTTTGCATAAATCTAAATCATAAGTAGCTGACTCCTTCCATGAGGCCTAAAAATTATTTAACTCTGGGTCTGTACACAGAAAGCCAGGCTTAGTTCTTTTTTCATCAGGCTCTTATTACTTCAGATATTTGAGTTCCACGAACTACATAGCCTGTGCACTGCACAGACCACACTGTTAAGTGTGTTAAGTCTGTCTTTGCATGGTTCATTTTCAAGGTAGCAACATTTGCCAGTGGCTACCACTATCAAACATTTGGATCTGATGTCATATTCTCCACTTTACATTTGAAGATATACACGTGAGATTCTGACAATACAAAACTTCTGAATTCATAAACAAAATGGCATTCCTTACTTGCCTCTACCACTGTGACAGTAATTCACTGTGAATGACTTTTGTTTATTAAAGAGTCTGTACCAAGTCATACTATGCAAGAAGATCTGTTTTAACAGTAAGTGTCAAAAAGTGATGGAAAATTAGAAATAGTGTTGCTCATCAAACGCTTCATTTTGCCCCTTTCAAAGGGACATAACCCATTGTAATGCACATTGGAATATCCCAAAACAGAATGAGATGAAGGCACAGTCATGCACTCATTTAGATCCTACAGATTTTTATGGGAAGAAAAACAACTAAATACAGATCCATTAAATGACAAAAATGTTTTGGTAAAGGAATAGTCAATGCATCCCACCCACACTCCAGCTTTCCAGGACAAAGGGTCATTGCGGATGAGACAGATAACTCCCTTATATATTATTATAAATAAATGCAGTAGGAAAGGAGAGTCTTACAACCTCTCTGTTATTTGGATGCGCTCAGCAGGGTCCATTCCATACCACTGGGATATAAAATATTGTGCAGGAAGAGCAAAGAGCAGCATGGAAACCTACAGAGCTGCAGCTGCATCGATGTGAGGCATTCCAACAGGAATTTTCTTCTAGGACACTTCCCTGCTCCCTACTCTGAAAAGAGAAAAAAAAAAATGTAGCTGTGAGCTTTACTAGCTATGTAGTCCTTAAAAGTTTCCTTCAGATTGCTTTGCTGATTCACAACATAATATACAACCTCTACTCAGCCATTTCAGTTACAGCCAGAACACACCTAAATTAGGCCAATTTAACAGCATTAAATTTGAGGGTACTTATAAAAATTATTAGATGACTAAAGCAGATAGCTTCACAAGACAAAGTGAAAACCCACTTTTGAGAGTTACACAGACATTTTTCATCTTTAAACAGAAGAAAAAGGAACTGGGAAGTTGCATGCTTGCCTAATTTGCAGTAAAAAGCTGTTCTCCGTGAACAAAATTTATTGTGCTGCTTTGCTATCTAATTAGGTGTATTAAACATGTCTGACATATCAGATTGATGGCCTCAAGAATAATCTATTTAGATTCAGTGATTCTTGTGCATGTGACAGAACTAAGAGATTTTTCTTTCAGACTGAAGGCACACATAGCATCATACCAAGCTGATAACATGCCACAGTCCCATCACTAGATTAGGAAAGGATTTGACATTGCCATTCATTCCACAGGCACATGCCACACTGCAGCACAGTATTAAGATATTCATGATTCTTTCCTCCTTCCCCATCAAATTAAGATACTGATCTTCACATCAGGAGCACATTTACTGTCATTTTAGGTCTGTGAGGCTTTTCGAATCACAGCTAAGACTTGTTTGTTCACAGCGGGTTTACTGTGACGTTCAGAGAGTCATCTACACCCACTCTGTTCTCCAGGAGTGGCTGCCACAGCTCCTACTCTCTACTCTAGTGCAGTACTCAGCCTGCAAGCACCAGCAATTCATTTCAGTTGCACCTGAGTTGCTTCTACTTCCTGCTATCGTAATTTACGTAATTTACAAAATATTTTGGGTTACTGTAATATACACAACACATGTGCATATAAAAAAGTAGAGTTATGAAAATGGCCCAGCAAAAGTAGTCAAGATCACAAAACAGTATCAAAGGAGGCCCACAGAATATTGTAAGGAATACGAAAACATCTGTGCATGTGATGAAGCGTTACCAGAAACCGTATCTTTCACTTCTGCATCTAGAGCCAGCAGCAAAGAAAAAACAACCAATTTTAGACTTTATTAGTAGTTGCACATGTGCAGTACTCATTTACCCATGTACATGGCTGGGGGAGGAGGAAGCGGCACGGATCAGTTCAACCAAATAACCCTGCTAGGCCAGGGGTCTGGACAGGATCCCCGGGCATCTCTGCCAAATTGCTTACGGCACCTACACAGCACGACCATACAACTTCTGCCACTGCAGGTCTTCCTCCTGTTCTAAAATCAGCATTTTGAGCAGCCCGATCCACCAGGCGGAAAGCATGCGGTAGCAGATGGAGAGTTAGCCCAGACCAAGAACCCCAGAGAATCGCCATACTTTTGTTCATGTTCTGAAGCACCCGGACACCCCTCGGAAGCGCGCTGAGCTATACCCTGTGCCGCTGCCCTGGCGCTGCACGGCGGCAAGAGAGCCTCTCTCCCTCCCTCCCAGGCTTTCCCTCCAGGACCCTCACCCGGCGCCGTCGGCAGCGCGGCCCGTCCCGTCCCGTCCTGTCCCGCCCAGGTGTGCCGGGGCTGCCGGACGCAGGTGGGGCTTCGAGCCCGCCCTTGCAGAAAGGCGTGAACACCCAAAACGAGCCCGCAGTGGCGAGCGCAGAGCCTGAGGCCGCCTCAAGCTCTCTGCCCGGGGATTGTCACCTCCTCTCGTCTTTCTATCGCACGCAAAGGCTCCCAGGGAGGATGGGATCAGGATTTCTAATTCTCAAAATGCAACAAACCCACATGGACTTTGCACCCTGACAGTTTTAAAAAGATTACAAAGAAGTAAAAACTTATAATTTATTTCTGCAGGCTCACTTTAAATAAATTATGTTTTTAACCCCCTTATACAAGTACATGGGTTAGATATTGGGAAGACATTTTTTACAGAGAGGGTGATCAGGAATGGGAACGGGCTGCCCAGGGAGGTGGTTGATTCAGTGTCCCCGGAGGTTTGTTTTGTAAGGCAAGACTGGATGTGGCACTTAGTGCAGTGGTCTGATGAGCACGATGGTTGGATCAACGGTTGGACTTGATGATCTCAGAGGTCTTTTCCAACCTGGTTAATTCTATGACTCTATTCTGTGATTTTTTTTCTGTGAAGGTGGACAAGCATGTTGAACCTCCTACGAACAGGAATCCAGAGGAAGTTCTCTCATGTGAAGTTTATGCAAAAGGTGTCCTAACACAAGCCTCATGGCTTGCCTCTCACCACCCTGGTGATGCTCTCTGAGCCTGGCTTTGTCACAGATGGATGAAGGCACAGTTGAAACACAAGTCTCCCGGGTGGTTTCAATAGTGCATGTCAGCACCCAACAGAAACTCGGGGCCTGCCACTGCTGGGCTGCTGCAGGGGCGTCAAAGCCCATCAATGGAGCCTGTGTGTCATGGATTTCTTTGGTGTAAATTCAACAGCAATCAAACTTGTTGATGATACCAAATCAGAGTGGGAGCAAACAGAAGAGGTAGACTCAAACTGCAAACAATCCAAAGAGACCAGAGCAACAGGAACATTACAGACAAGAAGAGAAATTCAGCAGTAACAAATGTCAAGCCTTACCAAGAGAGAGGAAATGTTCTACCCACGGCTTCTCATTTAATGAGCACAGCTTCTGTGAGGGGCAATACTGGGAAAAAAACCCAAAAATGTTACTAAGCTGTGCCTAGAGATCACGTGGGAATTAAGTGGCTGGGTTTAAGGATTTTTTTGTTGATGCACTTAAACCTGTGCAGCATGGCAGGAATACACAGTTGAAAAAGCACATGAATACTGGCCTAGACTAGAAATACAAGTTTTACCTAAGAAAAATAGTCTTTTAATCATAGAACAGTTTGGGTTGGAAGGGACCATTTCTCTTGAAGTTCATGGGACATCTTCAGCTAGACCAGGTTGCTCAGAGCAACCAGTTTTTCCCACACAGCCCAGCCCAAAGACAACACACTTTTGGGCCATCGTGTATTTGCATCGCACCAGCCCAGGCTGCAGTAAATAGAGGGACATAACTGCTCCCTTGGGCAAAACCGAAGGAGTCACATAAAGACCTGATCCTACCTCAGGGAGGCTGAAGGTTTTAAAGTGTGTCTCAAGAAACTTACTACTACCCAAACATTAAGACACCCTCCAAAAATACAAAGTAAATCAAATTGCAAGATTAAGATGCTTCTGTTACAAAACAGGTTACTCCCCATGTGCTTGAACAGAGGTTTTCAGTGCAAGAACCAGAAAGAAACCTGTGTGCTCTGTTGTGACTCAGAGGTGGGCAGAGAAAAAGCCAGAGCCAGAGGAAAATTACATAAAAAATTAGAATGCAAGAAAAAGAACTCTGACCATAAAGACAATTTCAGATGATCTGCCCTTTCACAAGTCATGGCTTATGTGAATTTTCTAAAAATTTTGCTACATAATTTAACTTCTCATTTCCCTTGTAACTTTGTCTATTAGAAGAATTTAGTATTAACACACATTTTACAACCCCAAACCCTTAAAAGCATTAAACAGATAAAAGTTTTCAGTTCCAGATATTTCATCTTTCCCCTGTACTTGTGAATCCAGAGT
Source organism: Campylorhamphus procurvoides (assembly GCA_013396655.1). Taxonomy (NCBI): domain Eukaryota; kingdom Metazoa; phylum Chordata; class Aves; order Passeriformes; family Dendrocolaptidae; genus Campylorhamphus; species Campylorhamphus procurvoides. The sequence continues at coordinate 3,022,828 of WBMV01000298.1, read as the reverse complement.
AACTGATGTCAGTGAAGGGTAACAATGGTACAGAGTGCACATACACCCAGCTCCTCATGTTGGGTAAAAATAGGCAGTGTATTGAGAGGCAATCACTAATTAATGACTTTTGAGTAACTCTTTTATTAAGTTTTTGACAGCTGTATTCCATTTCTTAACAGTTCATGGAAGCGCACACCACCTTCCTTAATAATAGAGAGAATTCAAATTTTGAATGAAGTGCTCAAATTTCAGAAAAATAACCCTACTAGATTTCTCTGCTATAGAATACAAATACAGTAATTCCTTCTAGTATTTTAATCATATTCTAACTAGGTTTGCATTTAAGTTACAGTCTTTATTATTTTTAATATCCTTGTTCAGAGTCAAATCCAGAGATCTGAGACAAAACAAATTAGCAGATGAGGCTGCCTGGCACTTGAATGCTAACACTGTTTGAAGTCAGTCCCTTCAGGAATATGCCTCTGCAGAAATTTGATGCTGAATGAATTGATTACCTGCCTCTGCTCTGCTCTTCACTGATGCACCTGCAAGCTAAAGTAAAATCAAAGGCTGACAAGACTGAGTTTAGGTAAAACCTCCCTGTTTCAGAAACAAAAAGGTATCACAAAGGAAATTTGTATGGCTGTTACCAGATTAGAAACAGCATTCCCAAATTCTCTACTCTGTTCCTCCTTCAGTGCTCACACAGATTTCCAAGTACAAGACGGAATTCATAAATTCTCACTACACTCCCATAAAAGAGTCAATTAAGCCTGTTCCAAAGATTTCTTAACATGGTATTTCTCTGACCTAGAAAAACAACTTGACATTTTGGGCTTTGAGTTTCCTGTTAGCGTTAGTAAAACCCACAAAAAACTATATTTTGCATGCTAATTTTGTGTACAATAACTCAATTTTATGCTATTTAAATTCCAGGCACATTGTACGTTGCCTGCTGGCATTTGCTTTATTTTCACGTTTGCTTGAAATAGAAACATTGATTAATTTTTAAAGTCATTACACTTTGCTCATTTGTCTTTGAGAAATATGACAAGCACTCTTTTGCAAAGCTCATATTGATTGCTAGAGCAGGAAATAACATGGGCTTTGGCATAAAACCTTTCCACTTTGAAAACAAAATGGTCAATGGTCACACACAATTTCCTTCATTTAATGAGCGTTATGATCCAACAGGAGTAAATGGTATTAACAAGGTACTGAAGCATTAGGACCAGCACAGCCAGCATGTCCCTGTCAGATATCAACATTTCACATCATCTTTTAATCCTAAGTCTTGATTCCTACTCAAAGTAAAATAACCAGGGTAGGTTTCAAAGATACTGTCACAGGTACGAGAACTGGGATACAATTGTATTTTAAGGATTCTGTACAGTTACGCAGAAAAAGATCTTTTCAACACAAAGAAAAAAAGAACTGCTTAAGACTATTCTTAGTAACGAAACTAAAACCCTGGACCTGGGTTGGCTAGCACTTAGGTGAGCACAAAACTATTATTATAATGCTGCAGTACTGAAAATGCTCATACATTACAACTACCACCTGCAGTACATAACAGAAGCACAGAAGAAAGTGTGTAATGTTTTCAGTATTATAACATTATTTTCTCCGAGCAGAACAGGCCAATTACTAAAACTCACATGGATGCTTGAGATAACAGGTTTTTCCTCGTGAGCTAAAACAAGTCTTGCTTTTGCCAGACTCCAACGTGGAGTCTGGAAAGCAATAGGAAACTTAATTCAATCTGCTGTGACCATTCCCCATTCACCATCACCCAGCAGCACATATACTCACCTCACAGATGCAGGTAAGAGTCTCTTCCATCGCTTCCTTGTTTTCAGGTGAGGTACATAAGGAGGAAAAATCATCTGATAAAGCAAATAACACATGAAATTAAACAGAATCCACATGGTGCAGTATTTGAAATGCCAAACATTTCTTTTGTCTTGCATCTATTGGGCAGAAATATGTAGATATAACCCAGCCAACCCTGAAGCTTTGTGAAAACACATTCTGTATTGACTTTTCCTTACATCACCTGCTCGGGGCAACTTGACTGAAGACCAAACACATCGTTGTTACCTGAACAGGGAAGGCTTTCTGGAGGATTAGGGGTGGGTACCCTGCTGCACATGCCAAAGTGCACTAAGACACAACATGGTGTCTTCAGTGCTAGATGCTACTGCTTTTATATTGCGGCCAGAACTGCGGGTGTTAGTGAAACCAACCCCCTACAAAACAGCAAATTTTGATCGCTATCAGAGAGTGCTTCAGTTTTGTCTGTTCCCACATATACACATGTTCTCACATATATCCCACTATACCATACTGCCATATCCCACTATACCATATTTCATACGGAATCAAAACAAGATAAGTTCAGGCAGTTTGAAAAACACACAAGCAATTGTCTGATAACACAGTAAATTACTAGATAGAAACAAACACTGTTGAACAGCTTAGAAAAACATGTTTTCTATTTATTTAAAAATAAGTTTGTAGTTACTACATTGCAGTGACAGTAATTCTTACACATACATTCTAGTTTGTATAAAAGGATTCAAAGTATTATGCATCAAAACTAACATAGAAAGTGTCCACATAACAGTAAAGAAATTTCCAATCCATATGTACAAAAAGAAAGGGCACTGTTATCCTGGTGAGATACTTCAGGTTATAACATGATAATCTAGATTTCTGGAAGGACAAAAGCCTTGATAAAGCTAAAGAATTTTAGTTTTCAAAACTGTTATTCATTACATACAACAGATTTGTGTTTTACTTAATTCTGTACAAAATAAGCATAATTTTTAATCTGAAAATGTGTCAGTTTTAAAATTAACCTTTTTAGGTAATTTATTGAAGTTGAGCTCCATTCTATACGTATTGAAACATTATGACAGAACTTAATTCACGCAAGATCATTACCCAGTTGTCCACCACACTTATGCAGTTTTAGTATGGTCCAAAAATGTAACTTCTGTATGGTCTCAATGCATTAGCAAACCAACACATGCAGTTGTAAGCACAAAATAGTGCATGTACATCACATAGTACATGACAGGTATTTTTATCTCTTTCAACCCCTAATTTGTGTGGCTTCACTCTTTGTTCTTTCAGTGTAGGAATTCATAGTATAGTACTACTTTCCCTCCCTAAAATGTATTGTTTGCATTATTTGAAGTGAATTTCCTGATGTATTTATCTGCATTAAAAAGGATCAAATGACTACTTGTCTCACTACATACCTCCTAAAAGCTAAATTTATTCACTCTTATTTTATTGCAGCATATAAGGTTTCTCTTCTGGAGTGACATGAGGCTGTCATAACCTTGGGAAAAGCCAGGGGGGAGGCACAAAGCAGCTAATCACCTTTCTTCTGCAATTTAAGATGTATTTTAATCTAGCTTCCTGGCGTGTTTCCTCATCCAGCACACTGTAAAAATGGCACGGTGAATTCCCACATTAAAATTAGCAGAAACACAAGAGCACCTAGAGGTTATCTCTGGTTTAAAAGCTACCTGCTGTTTTCCCCCAGACTGTAAAAAGTGAACAAGCTCTACTCACGATTCAAAAACAGGAAGCTACGTAAGCTGTCAATGCCAGATTTGTTATTGGAAACACATTGTCAAGCCTTGGCCAATTTTATCAAATGTAATACGCTTTCCTCTGCATACGAACAAGCATGTATATACAATAATTTACAGCAGAAAACTAACAGCCCTTTTATCAGTTCAATATCCAAGTTCCCTTGGAAACCAGTCTGTTACAAGAGCTTCAGGGATAAAAGAAAATATATACTAACTTTACACAGTTAATTTGTCTTCATTTAGGTAGTAAACAGAAAATGAGCTTTTGCTGTTTGTAGGTGAGGTGTTAAGACCCTCTACCTTCTGTATCACAGCACTGACGCAGTTAAATTACTTTTAAACACTTAAAAAAAGGCAAAAAGAAAAACCTTTGAAGAACTACTGTAGACAAAACATACGACTTTAGAATAAGGTATGGACTAAGGACACAATGTAAATATTGTGGCACAGCTGCATCTTGATTGACCAGCAGTGTTAAAATTACCTCAGCAAGATTCACATGCTGCAAATTAAATGTGAATGTTGATGAAAGTAAGACTAAAAATCTCTAACTTCCAACACTACTATGTAAGTACAGGGTCAAAGGGTCCCATCCAGTTAAGCCTATTGCTTTTATAGAACCAGTCAATCATTTAACATGTGCCTAAATTCAAATTACACACTAAAGCATTTACTTATAGTCCTCAATCCAACAAATGTGAGCAAAGTATTGAACAATGTGGTGTAAAAATCCTAACAAGCTTAAAAGTTACTGAATGGACAGTATTTTTTGTGTTGCATGTAGTCCTTCTTTGGTAAGACAAAAGCCTCTGGCACAGAATTGGTGCTTAAAAATATTTGTACAGCAATACAGTGAATAAGCTGTCTCTACACTACAATTTATTTTTTAATAGATATTAATATATCCTACATGCTGCATCAGGGTCCTTTATCAATTAATAGTATTACAAATATTAAGCCATAGTAATATTTAACTCAACCAACTCAATCTTACAAGTCTATCAACAAACTGATCACAGGTACAAACTGGACACTGTACAAATAAACATCTGTAAATCTTTATCACAGCAGTCTAATCACTGGAGGAAGACACTTCTCTGTGAAGTTGTATCACTGGTCATTGCCGAGTGACGAAGAGCTCTAGTTCAAATATTGACAATCATAATGAACACTACACTGGTAAAATTTCAGTTCAGTTCCCAGAGAACACAGTAACAACAGAAACAAAGTGGGTAGAGTTGTTAGGTATGTAGGCACAGGTACAATGATTCCTGTTAAACATTTAGAGCCCACTGTTATGACAGAAGCAGAAGTTATTTCCTCATTAGTCACTAGAGAATACAATGTCATTAAGATACCACTCAGCAGTAAATACCAATTTTAATGTTCCCCAGTATAGTGTAGAATTACCAGAACAGTATCCTCATATCCATGTAAAATATAAACAAATTTAATTAATAAAACTGAGTTAACTGCTGCCAGATTGTTTGTGTGTATGTGACCATGAAGCTACATGTTATTTACAATGCAAATATGAAACAAGCACATGAGATTCTGATATTCCATTTTCTGAACCAGTTGTTAGGTACTTGAGATGGCATTACAGAACATGCATATAACTATAGTTCTTAAATTATTTCATCACTGACCAATAGTTTATTGCTCACATTAAAAAACTTAAAGACTCTGGAATCAAAAGCTCTTTTTCTGTGTTGATACAATATCTCACAACCACCTCAAATAAAAAATTTTTCCCCAACCAAAATACAATCTGATGGTGACTGAAGTCTCATAAATAAGTTTGCAACCTAGTGAAATTAAATTATAAAAATATAACTTTTAAATAAATCTGGTACTAATTTCTAATAAATTTCTAGTGTTGCTTTTATAAAAAAATTGAACCAAATTATCCACAATTTATTTCAAAAGGAAAACCATTGATGTGTCTAATATGAATTAAAAACTTACTGGCTAAAGTCACCAATATTACTGGGTGGGAAGCAGTACCCATGTTCTGCAGGTAAGGCCTTCTATCCTCATAAAATTGAGATGTACAAATTTCTACCTACTATTTAGGGAACGCATATTATTTCAGTCTCCAAAACTTACATACAATGTATTTTCGATATATAAATATATACATAAACATGCCATATAAAACATTATTACAAACAGAGTAAATACAGAAGATGAAATTTAGATATAATCTATTTTATATATTACAATGCAGATAACATCAGGAAATTACACATTCTCAAATGATTGCCTTCATCAGTGAGATCTGACAAAATTAACAAGTAGAATCAATCAGTTTTGAATTGTGAAGCTGTATTGCAGTTGTACAACTATAGCTTGTTATCTTACCACATGTTTACCAACTCCAGTTTAACAGAATGATACAGAAATACTTGTTAGAAAAAAATGAATATGTCAACAGATGAAATACAAACTAATCCCTGCTCCCCAAATTCAAATCCATGACAATTCAAAGAGGATCTGGAAAATATCTTAGCCACTTTTTGTAGCAAAATGCACTACCTAAATGCACTACCAATTTGCTATCCACAGTAGCATATTTCTGTTCCTCCTGGTGGTAAATACTAATAGTTGTTGTTCAAACTTAGCAACTTTTTTTTATAAAGAAAATGAAGAGTGAAGAATGAGGCCTCAAATACAAATACAGAATCTGTGCAAATTTAAGGTCTTAATTCTGCATGCCCTCCCTTCCAAACACTGCAGATAATGTTTGTGTAAAAAAAAAAAAAAGTATAACCACAAAATTTTGGTTACATTTTTGTACCATACCAGATCTCAGTAAATAAGACTACTTACATATTTTTTCATTGAAACTGGACAATACGTTTTTTTTAAGTGACAGAAAATGGTATTAAGGTTGGTTTGTAAAGGTATAAAATAACTAAATGTACCATAAACAAATAAATAACTGCTTTTCTTTTCCAGAGCAGTACATATAACAATACATTCCCCTAAGTCATATAGTTATCATTTACAATAGACAACTTAATTTTAGTAAGGATGCAAGAAATAATAGAATACAAGGCACAATCATTAAATGGAATTTTTCTTTAGGGTGTATATTGACTTATGTCAGCGTGATATACCATAAAAAGTGCAGAAAAACACAATGTGCAATGAGACCACTGTATAAAACATGATTGCATAAAAAGTGATTTGGCCTTTTAACCCTAATAATTGAAAATAACCAATCTTCCCCTTAAAATTAAACTATAAAGTATGACATTTTAAAATTTTCAATTCTAGTGCTATCTAAAAAATCCTGAAAAAAATTTATACCTGGGTAATATTTTAGATGTATGTGTTTATGTATATATTAGTATATACACATACACTCTTCTTTGTAGGTCATTTCAGCCTCTTAAGCATGTCTAAAGTTGTAGAAACAACAATCAATCTGGATCAGAAAGTAAACATCGTAATTCCATACCTGTCCTGTAATTTCCTTGAATCCTTTAACCAATTATACATTTAAACTAAAACATCTCTGTCAAAGGACCCCACCAGTGCATTATTTTCTACCAGAAGTACCAAAAAGGATACATTTCAGAACAATGTTAACAATTTACTATTTAAAACAAGACACAGCTTTTATTACTGCAAATGGTTTGCTGTACTGACACTCAAAAAGAAAAAAAGGCTTTCCACTGCACTGATTCTCAGTCTTTGGCACAATAAACAGAGATTTAGTGATTGATCAAGGTCTGAAAAATTAGACATTAGTCAAACTTTTTCCAATGTGGATATATATATATATATATTTGTGATTACATTTTTGCTATGTTTGGCAGAACTTGGATAAACCAATGGCCTGTGCTAGGCTTCTTTTGCAGCTGAACGTTCCATCACAACTGAAATTAAACATTTTCAGATTAGCGAAGTTTGGTATTTTTGTACTTAATAGAAATGTAAGTGAATTTACTGCCACTTTTTGCCGAAGTCTGCCTTCCTACGCAACCTGACTCTTTACAATCAAAGCGTACCTTGCTTGGTCAAAAACAGACTTCTGTTTTCAGTTTGTGGCAATTAAAAGTACCATCACCTTTTTTCAATTGTGTAGAGATATTATGTACTACTCCAGCAGAGCAGTTCTCAACTCTGTACATCAGTCAGAAATTGCTTCAATTATTCTCAACTGTGAACAAAATGACTGTTGAAATGTATAACCTATTTGGAGGGCAATAAATAGCAAAAGTTTAAAATATATATTTCTTTCAAAGAATGTTCTTTCAGTTTATCTTTTTGCTAAATTTTTCTCCCCAAATCAGAACATACTCTTCTAACCCATAATAGCAGCAGGGAAGCAGAAGTCTATTCTGCTGTTCCTTAACTGTACCTGCTTCATAGCATTCTAAAGTAAAACCCTTGGTAAAAATTACCAACCAATTAAATTAGCTTTTGCTTTTTCAGTCAGCTTTCGGACTCTGCCTCTGCTTGATGTTCCGAAAGTTAAGGAGGTGTCTTCAAACAATAGCTGCCTTTGCTCCTCCTCAGAGTCATCTTCATTGTAAAAGGCTGTCCTCCTACCCTGATTTCTAGTTCTCATGTGAGGTTCAGAATCTTTAAGCTCTTCAGAGCCCTCCTCCATAGGCTCATGCGTCTTTTTCCTCCTGCTTCTTGTTTGCATTTTAACATTTGCAGGAACTAAGAGGTCCGAGCCTGGCTGATGGGTCTTTATCTTCCTTTTTGGCTTTCTACCCCCACGGCCTTTTTTTTGTATCAAGTCTTCCTTCACATTATTTTCAGAAAGAGAATTGCATGCAGTAGAAACAGAGGCTTCCTCTGGTATATCCCTTGCAGTCTGGATTGTATTCTGTTCTGCAACCTTTTGCTGTTCAACGATTTGTAGCTTTTTTGGTTTCCTGCCTCTTTTCTTGTGCACCACCACCTCACAGCTACTGTTATTAGTCTCCACCTTCGGTTTCCGTCCAGGGCCTCTTTTAACTGGAGGTTTCAAAGGTTGTCCTCCGTGTCCATTTACCTGAATGCTTCCTGATGCCAAAGCGTTATTTTTGCAATCTGCTGTAAAGAAATGCAAGTTCATGTCACATAACAGATTTGCATTTACATTCATTTCCCCACTGCCTTAATAAAACTCCTACTAAAATATCTGAATGGATTCACAGTGATGGCAAATTTGTCAAAATCTCAGAAACCCAAAGCAGAGCTCAATGAGCTTCATTCCCATATGCAATAAGGATTAATTTCCAGTTCAATTTAGCACACAGAAGTTTGTGGGGAAAAAATCCAACAAACAAAACCCCAGGAAAAATCCAGGATTAAAAAAAAAGAAAAAAAGGGAACAGCTAAGAGTTTTTTTCTTGGCTGACATGCCACCAGTGGACAGAAATGCTGTTTCATATCCACAACAGCAAAAATTTGCTCAAGAAGCATTATTTTAAGGATTGGGAATGCTTCACAGCAGGTCATCTGGAGAAATAACAGTTTCTTTCAGCCCGAGGCAGCATCTTTTATATGCAATTTGCACAGATTTCTTCCATTAACAGATACACAGTAGAACGTACTTGTTTAGAGACTTTTATAGGGTATGAGTTTTCATTAGGTGAGGGGTACCCAATTCTTTAGTAGGGCAGACCTCTTAGGGAGATGTTCTGATACCACAGCCCTTGTCTAAAACACTGCCAAGAACAGGCTCAGAGCCAGCATGATAGTTCCTCCAGTCCTTTGATGGAACACCCATGCACAGCTCCTGCTGTGTTCAAATGTGCACCATCATGCACTAAACACACAGTCCTCCTCTGTCATATGAGTGCAGGAGAGACAAGACCATGTCAACAACATCCAGATACCTCTGACCTGACCTAACACCCAGTCCTATAACAGATGAATACTCAGCCATGCAATGGGGTGACAGCTGCGGCCTTTGTGAGAAAACTTACAAGGAATGGACAGATGATTTAACTTATCAGACCACAAGCTACTTTTTCAGAAGCATGGAAGAGTAAGAAAGAACAGATAATCCTAGGGGAGAGGTGGACTACAAGGAGTAAGCAAATTAATTAGGAGGGGACTCAGTATGCAGACTACTGTGTCTCCACCCTCAAAAAAAAGATGCTTTGTGGATCTAGCTGCTTCAAGCATCTTCATAACAGTTCAAAGCTCCTTCATAAACAGGAAAGCTTTTTGACTAGAAGATCTTATTTCAGGCTCCACAGAAGCTTTGAGTTTTAAGGTATTCAGACATCAAAAGACCAAGCAAGCTCACTCGGAAGATTTCATGGAAGTAGGTCTGAGCAGTCCATTCAAATATACTAAACAGAAGCAGTAAACACTGCATAGTTCCACTTTACGGTGGCAAAAAATGAAAGAACTAATTTGCAGTTGGGATGCTCTGACCTTTATGACTGGGGCCGTGCAGCATGTCATCACACTCAGCGTTACTGAACCAAATATAACCCATGTAAGTGTTATGAGGTTAAACACACACAGGGTTTAAAGTGTGACCCTGCAGAAGTCTGCTTTGGAATTTAAGAACTCCTAACATGACCTTTGTAATATTTTAAATGTTAAGATATCAAAATCAACTAGACAACAGTGGAAATGGTGTTAAGAGTTGACAAAACCATGCTAATTCATCAAGAAGGAAATTAACTGTGACTGAGTTGCTCCATTAGACTTCCCCACTCTGCTCAATCATAATGCATCCTAATTTCCCCATCCCCAAATTACCACAACTAAAATACAACACAACAGTCACTACAGGCAGTAACTGGGGTGGGGCAGGGGGAAATTCCAGAGGCATTTGGTACCTTGTTGATTAACAGTGGAAGATTTCACTTTGCGCTTGATTTGCTTCTCTTTCTCGGGATTTTCTCTTGTGGAGTTATTCCTAGTGTTATGACTGTAATCAGATGGGGTAGGGTTTGATACAATATTCTGGCTCTTGGAATGTTTGGTTGAATTCTCCAGTACTAGAAGGATAAAAAGAAAAAAAAGTTACGCAAGTCAAGTAGTTTATACCACATTCAGTCAATCTTGCTGGGCTAAAACGGAACACATGTTCTACTACAAACAAAAAAATTTCAATCAGTAATCTAGAAGGGAGAAAACTTCCTAGATAAAACAACCTAACTTGTCCAGTTTTCCTCTGAAGAGCCTCAGCTTGAAAAGAAAACCAGCTTTAATTGAGAGAATTACAATAAATCTCCAAAAAGCCAATTTTATCTTTAAAAACATTCACTGCTTAATTAAAAAAAACACAAACCCAACTTGCCTGACTTTGCTGACCCTGCAGTAGTATTAAGCTTTGTAATTAAAGGCTTTATAGTTAAAGGCTTTGCTCCTGAAGAAGTAGATGGTTGCTCTGTAACAGCCACATCTGGTATCCCCCTATTGCTTCTAGTCCGCACAAGGGAAGAGGCTTCAGCAGCTTTTCCATTCATCTGAGGCGGAACATGTCTCAGTGCTGTTGACCGTGCAGGTGCAGAAGATGACGAAGGGGTGGAAGTTTCTGCCTTCAGCTGAGGTTTTATTAATCTCCTCTTCCTTTCAGGGCTGCAAAAGGAGTAACAGGAGTAATTTCATTTTACAGGAATGAATAAAATTAAATGCTAGTGTCTGAGATCGTGGGAGTCAAACAATCAATTCTGTATGAACTATGTTAAAAATATGACATTTACTGTGGAAATTCATGTAAGTTGTGAGCTTCTGAGAAGTGAATCTTTACAATAAATACTATAGTTATATGACAAAGCATGATGCTACCGCTATCCTAACAAAGCTGGTTTACTGTGCATTTAGCAGTTTTTTGAATTTTAAGCACTTACACTAGGACAGCTCTAAGTAAAGTTTAAAACTCTTCTGCATCATAGGTACTTGCATGTCAAAGCTATCATTCTGCAATACAGGGAATAGTAAAGGAAGGATTAAGAATAAACCACACTAAGTTCTATAGTGTAGGTATGTCAAACTTGCACAACATTTCATGAAAACTGTAAAGGAATTAACGTACCTGGACGCAACACTACTGGAAACTGAGCTACTTCTACTTCTTTTTTTCCTTCGTTTCTTTATTGTATTTCTTTTATGAAAGCGTAGGGCAGATTTATAGTCTGATAAAATCGAACTTATGTGCTCTTCAAAGAAAGCAGAAAGGCGCAAGCTCATGCTGTAGATCTAAAAAAGAAAAGCCAGTAAACAAGTTTTATACTTTTCCAAAGCGTCATTTCACTTATTTATCATTGTACAATATCTAGAAAAGTAAAGTGGTTAACATGGAAATATTTTAGGAAAATTTACAATCTGTCTCAATAAATATACATTAACCCACATGTAGGTTTGCTTTAACTATTTTCATAGGTTTGAAAAGTGTGTTACAACTGAAGATGATACACAAAGGGAAAAATCAGAAAAGTCACTTTTTCAACTGCCTTTCCAGAATTATGCCTTTCTGGTTTCAACGGAAATCACAAAAAATGATCCTTAATGTAATTTTACTGTATCATACCTAGGGTCAAGAAATCCTATTTTCTGCTGCATGAAGTTGCATCTTTATATCCTATATTTGAACATAAGTCTATTCCTTTCATGGATGAATTGATTCTACCATAAGTTGGTATCAACAGGTACAATAAATATATTGTAATTACATAGGTGCACTTTTTTTTCCCCATCTCTAGTCTTTAATGATTTACAGAGACTCCCAAACTCAGTTCAGATCAAAACTAATTATTTGAGCACAGTTGCTATTAATTCTGGAAACACAAAAAACCCCCACCAAAGTGACTTGTCTAGGTACTTTGACACACAGCACCTTCTTAGAATATGAAACACAAAGGCAATATTGGAACAGTTGCTTACCTAATGACACACTGACTTATGTGAGCATCACACTCAACAGTAAGTTTGACAGATTCTGCATGTGTTACCAGAGATGGCATACAAAGAATGTGTCTAATGTGCCAAGGAAAAAATATCTGATGAGTTTAGGTTTACTGTTCAAGTAAGCATAAGTGATGTAAAGTAAGTGATATTTTTAGCATCTACATGACACATCAGAGTATAAACATCACAATTCAACAACTATGTGTTGCATGCACTGAAAGCATAATATTGAAATTCTTAACATCAGAACCTTAAAAAGACCTAGAGATTTATTACTATACCCTTCTGTTTGGAAGAAACATGAAAAAATATGAAAATGGCAGAGGGATCTGTGAAATCATATGGAGCTAAGATAATGTCAGGTGTGATGAGGTCAAGGAGAGAAAGGAAAACCACAAAACAATCCAGACCTGCCCCAAAAGCTGTGCCATTTGATGCAACTGAAAGACTGATTTTTAGGCAGTGAGTGGGACTGTCTGCACTGACTAGAGAGACAGTAATTGCTGCTCAGTCCTTCTTGCTAGTCACCTACTAGGAAATTTGTTCCCAAGTTTTAAAACAATTAAGCCCTCATGGTTAATTTGCTATTTGGAATAGCCAAACACGAAAGCTGTTAATAATTCTAGTCTGAACACCTAACACATATTAGTAGAAGAAAAGCTACACAAAAGCCTTGAACACGTGTAAGTATGCCTTTATAAATTAACTGCTAACAGACACTGCACCTGCTGCTAGTAGGGCATCTCGGTAAGAATAGCTTTGCAGGCTGCCATTATGCAAACAGTCCTGTTTCCTGAAATTGTAAGGGCTTCATTACAAAATCACTGTATAGTGGTGGACGTTCAACACTGAATTTCAATATCCTCTACTGTCTCCCTGGATGTGTCAGTTTGGGGAAGCCTCCAAAGTGTAACAGCTCTGTGTGTGTTAGCTTTGAAAATCTAGTTTCTTCTCCTAAACACCAGCTAAATTCCACTACAGAACCTATAATCATGTTTGTACACATCTTTCTTTCAGTGTGACCCCCCCCCCCTTTAGATCCACTTTCTATTTACTTTTGAAACACACATGCAGAACATCAGAACTTTTGGCATTTAAATAGCACACATTCCTTTCCTTTAAAATACAAAGCTATAATAGTTTCTCAGAAATATTCATGTATGAAGATCAGAAATAATTAAACTTGTTTTTAAAAGTAATCAAATTACACTTGCTTTTTCTATTCTGTACTTTCAAATGTAACTGTTCTTTCAAACAACAGCAACAGAAAATAATAAAAGTCTTACCCTTGATCTTTTACTTGGTGTATAAGCCTTAGAATTGCTGAAAATGAGTCTCACATCTTTACATAACTCCATTGGTGACTCATAGTTGCCAGCTTCCAGTGTTTCTTTAACAGTAGCAAAATCCATAGGAGTGTCAATAATATCTCTGTAATCCTGTTAAGAAATAGCAAAGCAATTTATTACAATTTTTTCCCAAGCCCAAATGTGTCATTTTCTTCAAGATGCATTTGATAACCTTGTTTAACACAAAGATCCTATTTAAAGAGGTATGGAAGACTGCTAAAGATATTTTGCCCCTTTCCACCCACACACAACGTAACTCTTCACAGACATACTCAACACAATCAGGGTTAGAAGTTAACCAATAGATGATTTAATTCATTTTATAAACAGATTTACTGAAATGCAGAGCTCAGAATTTTGTGTCCTAGGGGTTGCATTACTGACACACTGACATGAAGATAACAGTGATATGAAAGTGTGACTACAAGCTTTCTGGGTAGCTTAACAGCTCCAACTTGGGTCTAAGACTAATATTGTTCTTACATATTAGCTTTAAAATATGAAATTTAAATATTTGAATCTGATCAGAGGCTTATCACATCCCTTCTGAAACCTGAGCAGTTTCCCACATCAAGACCTGACATTTTAGGAAAGTAATATTACAATACTGGAAACTCCATGGGCTTAAGTAAGACTCGGATCAAGCCAATAACAGGATCATTTTTCTAGGCTATGGAAAAAACAGAGCAACATCCATACAACAAAACTCTTAAATACCAAAATTAAACAAAAAGTTAACTTAATCCATCAGAGCAAATAGAACATGCAGTAGTGCCTATGAATGTTAAACAGGTTTGTGACACCAGGGAGCAGTTTGTTTCCTGCCTAAGCCTAGTATGGAGCTCTCTGTCAGCTCACTTGAGGATCTCAAACACAGAGGGCCACTTGTAGTTGGCCATGGCATAAAGTTTAGATTACTTCAATTAAGGAAAGCAAACAAAACCTTTGTTTTGTTACTTGAAGTTGTCATATAAAATTACCTTTTGATTTTATACTTCTGAATAGAAAACAATGATCCTTGACAACATGTCACATGCAATAACCAAACATATGCATTTCATATATGACTATTTTTCACTCAGAAGACACATCTTAATTGCAAAAACTGTAATTTACTTAAAAAGTTGCAATTTACTTAACAACATAGGTGTTCCTGAATATAAAATATTTTGCAAGTAAAGTATCTGAGAGAGCAGAGAAGTCTTTCAGTGTGACAAATTACTTAAAAAAGACAATAAACAGTATTATCAAGTGACAGTGAAGCACTGAAAAAAAATTGTGTCACTGCAGCTGCCTGAAGTTTCAGTAGAAAGAGATGAAAAAAACACAACCTACCACCTAAGAACTGGATTATGGCCAGCCTTCTTTCTCTAAAATACTCACTGGGTATTCAAGAAGATCCACCGGTTGCCGAAATGGTTCAGAGTCTTCACACTGAAAAATGAGATTCAGCAGCTCCTGGCACTGCTTCTTCCATGACTGAATGTCATATGACTGAGCTCTATTACGTAGCCGCCGCTTTGGCTGATGATCCTGAAATGACAATATTGCCAGGTATATATTAAATAAACTAGCTGCTTTTACAAAATCTAATGGAAAACAGTTCCCCACAGGATATAGATTAATTCACAACATGCAGCAGCACAGACAAAAATGCTTTTACATTGAACAGCTCAGTAGAACAACAAATTATTAAGTTAAAAACTTTGTAAAAGGTGGTATTACACTATAATAAAAACACTTTCAAGTTTTACATTCCACTGTTTACAAATGCATTTATAATTATTTACAGGACTACAAAATTGAAATTAAACCCCCCTAGAACATTTACCTTTCTTTTTCTAGTGGAAGTTCCTGGCACATTTGTATCTTTCTCTTCTTCCTTTGAGCAAGATAATGAGTCGCATAAAAAGGTTAAAAAATATAAGCACATATGAGTAGGTGAGTTCTTTTATACTTCATTTATAATTTGAGTGTTTACAGTCCTACCCCGTCCCTCTGAGAAGCATTTCCTGTGACTGTCAGTTTTGAGAACCTCTCAGAAACCTAAGCATCTAAATTCTCCAGCAAACTGTTGAAGATCTCTCCACTAAAGGAGGAAAGGAGGTTGGATTTTCTTTCAGTTTCCCAGCTGACAAAAAGAAACACTTTTTTGACAGAAAAATATACCCCACTCCCTTACAGTGACTGAAACCAGTACTTCAGTCTTCCATGGGACAGAAACAACAGTCCCATTTCTCCAGTGCATCAATGCCAATGTCTAAGACACAACCACTTACCTCATCAGAGTCAGACAACACTTTCTTCTTCATTGCATTGTACAATGGAATTATGTCATAGCAACTCTGGTCTCTGCGTAAAAAGAAATACAAGCTAACGTTTATTTTCCACCTTCACCTATGGAATCAAAAGTCAAATCAATAATTTGCCTAGGGTAAGGAAAGTATTTATGCAGCCATTCCCAAATAAAACAAGAATATGTTTACTGCTATACTAAGAGGACTGCAGTACTAAGTCAAGCTAATCATCTGCTCAAAAGTTGTAGTATTATCTGCACTCTGTAAAATATAGACCACTTAACAGTGTCAATGTTTTAAAATTAAAAATCATAACCCTTTACCTTGAATTTATCAGCATTAGAAAAATCTAATACTATACGACATAAAGGGCTTTGGGACCCATCTAGCTTGTAAAGAAGCATTATGATGAATTTATTTTTATTATTGTACAAAAGTGCAATTTAACACATTAGAACGCACAAGGTACAACACTTGAAATACAATGTTCACTTCTGTAAGAACTAACACTATTCTTGCATAAATTTGCATAATTGCATTATCAAAACACACACTAATTTTCAATTCTTGTTTAACATAAAAAGCTCCTATAAAAAAGAAAGCCCAAAAGTGTTCTACTACATAGCAATCTAAATCACTGGGAAAAAAGTGGTTTGTGACATTTATAACTGTAAACACTCAGCAACTCTAAGATCGGAATTGTCATTCATAATACAGGCCACTGCAATTACTGCTAGAACAGCTGGGAGAGAAGGCAAAAAAAGATCAAGCAATATCAACGCTCTCCTCTCCCCCCTTTTCAGCTTTTAAAAGACTTAGGTAACTTTAAGAGACTAAGCCTTAGATTCTCAAAGGCACCACTCTCTGCCTTCCATGGTCTAGGCCTTCTACCTTACAGTTAGGACCACAACAAAAAGTCTGGGCTTTATATAAGTTGCTACCTCACTTAAGTTAGTATATGAATAGACTCAAGCTATAGGCCATTATTAAATAAGAATATCTATGTGTTGCACTAATTTAACTAAGCCAATTAAAAACATACACTTTGAAAAACGCTGAGCTCTTTAATTAATCAGGAAAAAAATTATGTTGGACAAAGACGATAAGGAACAAAACTAGTAACAGGCATATCTTTTCCTAACAGTGTATATTTCACTACAACTATTAACATCTGAAGTAGTTAAGTATTTTTCATTCTCCAGACTATCAGAAATCACAGGCACTGAAGATATCAAAGATTTATGTATGGAGTCACAGTACTAGATTTCTAAATACATAATGGAGTTCTAATGTTTTTTAAGAACACATAAAATAGAAAAGAACGAGATTAAATTTAACACATCTCTGAATATGTCATGATTTTTTGTTAAGCTAATGAAATACCTTACTTTCTACAAGGTGGGAATAGCAGCACTCACTGTGTACAAGCAAATCAAGGCAGTGGACACAGTAAGCTCTTCTTACAAACTTTAGGTCTGTAGATGTGTCACCTGACTGAAAAATCTTAAACATTTCTCATTGAGTTTTTCTATAGACAGTAATAGAAAAGAACATTTGAAAGACAAGTACTATTTCTGTCAACTAAAAAGCCTCCAATTTTACTTTGCATACATATTAAACACCATCTTCAATCACATTATCAATTGTACTCTAGACTTCAGAATTAAATGCCCACAGTAAAGTAGGCAGAATTCAAACACAAAATTAGAACTTCTAACTTACCAGTGAGTATATCTGTAACTCCATGAAGATACTGAGACCCATTTTTATCACTTAGGAGAAAGTCTCTCAAAATAAAATGCTATGCCAATCTATGCCAATAAGTGTATTACAGAACTTCATCTCATTTTGCAAATTTATGAATTCTTTGTCAAGATAAACTTTATTCTTTTCTGCCCCAACAGCGGACAACAGGTTTATTCAAGTTGCAGAATCATCTTACTTTAAGATTCCAATCTGAAAAGGCTAAATACCTTTGTAAGAGATAGGAGTAAAAACAGACCTACTAAACAACTCACTTTATGAAGTGTAGCAGAAGATCTGTGACAAATTTGGCAGATTTGACAATAGGACTTCCGGGTTCATTAAATGTGCGAGTATTATGTTCAATGTAGCGGACTTCCCACATTAATGAAGAGAGGCGCCTGTATATGAACAGTTGGGGGAAAAGGGAAAAAAAAATAAAGACTTCATTTCTAGCAATGTATATGAACAGGGGAAAACCACGTTCTATCCTTCTTCCCATTCACCATTGTTTTCCATTACATCAGAAAACATGCACACTGCAATATGCTGCCCTATGTGACCAGCAGAAGGCAGCTGCCTCAGGCTTCCCGTTCTCATGTGGTAATTCTGTGATACTCTATACAAATGGCTATAAGAATATACAGCTGACACTCCTCAGGAAAATTCAGTTGTGACACCTCACTTTTTATTATTCCTTTAACATACTCCTGTGTCACCTCTGAACTCACAGCTAAGGATTAACAAAGTAGTAATCAAAGTGTTTTTTAAGTATCCATTTTTCTGGGTAGACAACAGTCAGATTTCCTTACATTGCTGATTTAATGACCAAATTATAGAATAGCCACACTATAAAAAAAAAAAACTGAAAAAAAATCCAAATCTAAAAAAAAAGAAATAAAAATTCTGACAGCATAAAAGCTAAAAATATATACAATCTTCTGTTTTCATCCTAAAAAAAGCCATAATGAAAAGAAATGCTGTACAAGTATTTTGTAAAACAGGGGATAATTTAACATATTTAGTGTCACATAAGCATTTAGATGCAACTTAATAATGATTTTGAGCCCAGCATTTAGTTCTATACAATACCAGTAGTCACCGGGAAAGCATAACATGGGGTGGCTGCTTATTATCTAACCAGGCCTGGGCAATACTATAAACTCATAAAACGCAATTTATTGATGGTGTGTTGACTGCGAAAAATAACTGCTTATTCCTTTGACAAGGGAATGAAAATCCAGCAAAAAGCCCTCTCCAACTGATGGCCAAGCAGTGCATTATAGAAGCAAAAGCTGGATTACCTGATGTCGTACAATAAACATGGAACAATGTATGTTCGGTATTCATTATAATAATAAAAAACAAGGATGTTTTTTTGAAAATGAAAAAGTAAATATAGTTTAGAATTCAATATTCACTTAAACAAAACCACCACCAAAAAACCCCCAAAACAAACAAACAAAAAACAGATAAAAATTAGCAATCGCAGTCAGACTTATTTTTGTTGCTGTACAACAACTCAGAAGTTTAACACCAATAATGTAAGAAGTCAGCTTCTTTGTAACTGTTCAAGTGATAATGCAAGATTTATATATTTTTAAAGCACATTAGGACAGAAAACCCCACCTGAGATATTTTTAAGGTTTCTCTTTTTTTAATTATAAAGTGGAAACTTAATCCTTTGGACTAAAAGTCATTTTACTAACCCTGCAATTTGAATCTCACATGGAACAAGTCATTTGCATAAGCAGGAATTTGAATGCCATGTAATTTTAAAATACATTTTGGAGATGTTCAATCCTTTTTACAGTTTTAGAAAATGAAAACCTAGATCAAAGATAGAAGATAAAAGAAATTCAAAGCACACACCTGCACCCATCTCCTAGTTTGGCTTTACAAGACAAAGAGTTACCAAAAATACAGATGGCAATATATCACAGCAGGAACTGAGACTTGGATCTAACCTGTAAAATCTGCTTTCCAGTCTTTGCTTAATGGTACTGAGGTCTGTGGGATATGCCACAACAGTGCAATACATTGGGTAAGCTTGAAGATCCACAGGTGCCACAAATGCAGAAGCAATATCTAGATGGAAAAAAACCCAAACACACAAAACCCCACCAAAGTTATATGCCACAGAACTCCCACAGCAGTTGTGAGATTCCCCCCACTCCAATATATGCTATTTCCTCATGTTTGAAGTGCATAGCAGTTTCCCCAAAATAACAGTAACTACTCTAGATATTCCAAGCAATTTCTGATACTCTACTTCGGAGTGCTTGTTGAGGTGTGTGCTTGTAAGCACAGTCACTGCAGTAACTACCCATTCTGTTGTGCATGAAGCATCACAGTCCTCAGAGACAGGGCAAGTGCATGTGTAATATACACATTTAAAAAGCAGATTTGAATATATAAATTCAGTACCATTATTTACAACACAGGCTCATTTCATTTGATTTTATATTGCCACTCTCACATCTCCAAACAAAGCAATAGATTCCATTCTTACCATAAAAGTTACAGAGCTATTTCAACCTCTGTAAGAGGCATGTAAAATCCATGCTCAAAATAGAACAGAAAGGCAATATCCTGTCCTTACCTAACAGCAAAGAAGGCTTCTAAAATCAATCCACCATAATGCTAGAGGACTGCTGAGCAATTTAAGTCTGTGCACCTAAACAATCTTGTTTTTTCCCTCCTGTGCTTAGAAGCATCATGAGCACTTAGACACATCATTCTAGCATTTTATGCCTCAAGGAAAAATACAGTAATACAAAACCATAAAACCACCTTTAAAGTCACTTTCAAAAGTCTTTAAAAACAGAAAATATGTTGTTGCTAAACAGACTGTTCCTCTTCTAGAAGCTGTTTACTTACTCTTTTGAATGTTCTACCAACTGCTACTTTGTCCCAATATGCACTACACATGCTATAGCTACATCCCAAACTAAGCAATATGTCATACACCACAATGCAAAATGTAAAATCATTACTCTTAGACTGCACAGTGGAAACAACTCAAATTTCATTTCCTCACATTTTTTTTAATGTAAATCTCTAATTTGTTTTATTACACTGTACAGATAATTTCTTTCTTTTGGAAGCAAAGGGAGGCTTCTTATGCAGTGTCTCATCAAACAAACCATGCAGGGATATGCAGGTAATCAGAATTATTTCAAGAGTTGAGTTTTCTGGCTTTTTTGAAATGTGTCATACCTTGCATCAGTATTTCAAAAATCAGTTAAAAAAGTATCTGTGACTACTTACATATTTAACTTATGACCACTGTTAGCCAAGAAGCCAAGACAGCTGACTTAACACCACTTGCTCATCACAAAGACATACAGAAGACTTATGATTCAGCCTGTATTTCACCAATGGATCTCCATCTGAGACACCCATCTTTGATTAGGTCAGTGTTGCAGGTATGTGTTAAACGTTTTAACAATTACCTTTTCAGAAACTACCTGCAAACAGTAATTGCTCTACAACCAAATAGCAAGTGGCTTTTCCTAAGTTAATCAATTACATTTTCCTCAACATTTTGCATAACTAAGGAAACCAGAAAGTTTTGTTCCAGTTAATCAAGAGGTTAAAAGTGTATTTTATCACATTCCTTTTGGTAATTTAAGAAGTGCACATGAACATCGTTTAAAACACATAAACCAAAAATGTTTCCCGTATTATTCAGAATTTACCTAGAGTCATAAGCTGGTTAATCCCTGCAATAATTCTGTCACACTCCTCATCTCGGGTCCTGGAACCCCACTCTCCATCCAGAGGTTTGTAAAGCAGTGTTCTACGTTCATCATCTGTTAAAGGAACACTAGTTCCCAGTTCTTCTGGAAATACAGCTGGAATGTAACATGAAAACTAAATAAAACATGTCTTTTTATCTTGTGTACTACATATACCTGTAAATCAAAGATATCATAGAATAATTTTTACTAACTAAAATAAATGCATAGTTCTTGATATGCCCAAAGACATTTTGGATGTATCCAATATCCTTTCTGTAAATTACTATGTGCTAAATTTAAATCCTTACAATGCAATTTGGTGTACAAGTCTTCCTTCAAACAAGATTTATCCTCTTCTGAATAGCTAATTATACAATTTATTTTAGAACAAACTAAGACACTCCATCACTGTTACAACTTGTCTTTTGATCTTGGAGTTCTTTTGTGTGTAAAACCCAATATTCTTGGTAATAAGTTATTTTGGTAAGGAAGGGCACATAATTTTCAGATAAAGATAACAACCTTGACACTAAAACATTCTCCAGGTCGTGCTTCCAACTGGACAGAGTTTTGTGAGTTCAAATGCTAATCCCAAAGCTCTAGAGCATGCACATTAATAGTATTGTAACGCTAGCATCCTTGAGGACCTACCAACTTTGACGATTTATAAGATAACAGCAGATTTTCAAAGTTATATCATAAGTGTTCTTCTCTTACAATTTTCTTTCCTATTTTTAAAGAAGATGCAACAACTGGCAATATTTGTAGATACAGCAGAAAATCACAAGCAAGTTTAGTCATCTTAATCAGTATCTATCTTTTATCTGAAAACAGCCCTTCCTTAAGGCAACAGGAATTAACCCCTACTAGAAAGTAAACAGGGGCTAACTGCCTATTTCAATCATTTATTTCAGTCATGTTATCACTCTAATGCCTATATTTCACTTATCATAAAGAGGTACTCACTAAAAGAAGGCTTGAACCAAAATGAAAAGCTGAAATGAACACAGTTACAACTTGAAATAATTAGGAATTATTTATGGTTACTTATGAGTAACAATATTATAAAATGTTTCATGGCAAAAATGAAGAAAAAAATGCAGATTCTTTGGTATTTAACCAGAGTTCTATAAAATCTTAAGAAAAAACAAATGAACAAAAACCAAACCCTATGTGAGAGAAGAAATACTACGTTCTTGTGTATGCTATGCTGCCACTCTGCAGCATGTCTACCTGCCACACGTGCTGGGCCAGACAGGGAGCAAATATTACTATTACGAAACTATGTCCCAGGCACATGTTGCATCTGCAATGCACTGAATGTCTGCAGGCATGCTGACATGTCTTAGAGCAGGCAGTTTCCTCAAGCTGACATCAGGAATGAGTTTATCTTCAATCCACCCTAACTGCACAGTTAACTTTTACTGTACATTATCTATTATAATTTTTGTAATATTTCTGTCTATTTTCAACACACGGTTTTTGTCTAAGTATGGCTGTAGTTTTTTACAGTTCTTTTATCTTGATTCACTTTTGGTTTAATACTGATTTAAAGATATTTTTAAATACAACTGGTTTGTGGCCCTTCATCTGACTCCCCAAGAGAAACAGGATTATTTATGTAAAACCACATAACTGTTTTTTTTCATCTTTAAATACATTTG
Organism: Campylorhamphus procurvoides; assembly: GCA_013396655.1. NCBI lineage: Eukaryota > Metazoa > Chordata > Aves > Passeriformes > Dendrocolaptidae > Campylorhamphus > Campylorhamphus procurvoides. The sequence goes on along the minus strand of WBMV01000298.1, from coordinate 2,999,562 downwards.
CAAAGCAAATTGTATGAAGGTACCATACCATTACTTGGTATCAGCTCCATGTCCCAAGGGCTCATCTTCTCAGTATCACCATTGTCCCAGCTTAAAAATAACCACACAAATTATCTACTAATATTGCTTCAACAATATAATTATTTAATGTTTGTAACATAACTTATCTATACACCACAGAATATTATAATAAACTGGTACAGCAAGATGCATGACTGAATTTAATGAAAGCAAGTTAGTCAGTACTTCAAATGAAGTAACTAATTAAAAGATTGAAGATAAATTTGCTAACCAGACATTGTAGCACTGAAATAAGCTATCAGGATAATCAGGCTGGAGAGGTTCCTGGCTTTCAATTGTTCCAAACCACCAAGCATCATCTATCACTGATCTGAAACGATCACCTAGGTAAGAACATAAAATAATTTCATCAATACAAGGCACCTTATCCTCCAAAGAAAAGCAATTTTTAGGTATCTCTGGCTTGATCTTGAATGCAGAAATCCTTTTGAACACTTACAGCATCAACAGGCAAACATGAGTCACAGCTCAGTTTTAAAAAAATTATTAAATTCTTTCTGAATATTATTTTTCAACCAAAATGAAAGTTAAAATAGCATTTTAGAAAAATGATTATTTGCAAATCTACATACTCTTTAAATATTATTTTTTAATTTCATATAAAAGGTAAGACATTTTTCAATACTATAATTTTAAGAATCAAACCTACTTGCATTAAACACTACATGCTACCTTAAAATAACTGAGCACTATGACACTTCTGTATGGGGAATATTTGACATGCTACTGAGCTCCTCCTCCTTAGTTTCTGAAGTGTTTTTCCAGTGACCCAAATGTAATTCAAGAGGTTTTTTTCCCTTTACTATGCAGGCAATCTGACTCATAATAGAATAAAATTCATTAAAGCTTGCACAAAAGGTTAGCAAAGTAATTTACTATGACTTGAAACTGTTTCACTACTGCAAAGCATTCACCCAGCTGAAAACAAAAGGTCAGAAGCATTATTAAAAAAATGACACATGAGAACGCATGTAATTACACACCATCATAAATGCTAACATTTTCTATAACATGTGCCACAAGATTTGGAAACAATTTTTAGCACAGTCTTCAGTCTGTTCAATAGAAGAACAAATGTAATTTAAGTCTGTGATTCCTAGAACTGCACATTTTGTGTTCACAGGATTTGAATATATACCCACACTCTCTCTACTGCTGCAGTATTTGTTCCATTTCAATACATCCACCCTCTGCCCAAATGCTTGCTGCCATTGTCTGAATTAATAGGATGCAGATACAGTCTCAAAAATGGTTTGCTTTCATCATTGCAATTTTTTTTTAATTTTAAATTTAATGGATTAATTAATGCAAGTAATTCCAGGACAATTATAAATCTTCCATTAATAGTCCTAATTGTGCTGAATAGAACCAAGTATACCAGAAATATCTGAAACGCAAGATCAAAAATGTAAATAAGGGCTGATGCTTTATTCAAAAGGAATATATTATTCTGAAAAGCTCTTAAAGTATAATCTTCCAATACAGCATTCCCTAGTGATCAGTTTTACAAAGAAATGTGTGTAGGTACAACTGTGAGTGCCTGCATTGAGCTGAACATTAAGGAGATCAAAACCACTTAGCAGAGCATATACTGCCAGCTGCTTCTGAGTCCTTAAGAGCTACACCATTCCTATAGACAGAATGCTAAAGCAGAAAACAGCATGATTGAAAAAGCCTATGGAACCATCTCCTGAATCACTAATTTCCCAATGTTCTCTGTGCCAGGAATCATAGAGGAATAAATAAGTATTAGGATTTATTTACTGTAACTTACTTTTTAAAATGTTATCATGAAAATAGGTAGACACTCAGGGAAACAAACAAAACCACAACACAAAACTTCCCCCATAACTCACCTATATTCCATCGCCTATGCTTTGCATCATCAAACTGTTGCCTCAAAACTAGGAAATCTATGACATCTGGCATATCATGGTACCTAATTACAACAGAACACACAACTATTAAGCGATAAAACAGGAAAAGCATAACACAAACCACTTACATAAAAAAATTAGCACTTAAAATTTGACAATTCAAAAGCACAAGGTCAACATTAATGTATCTTTTAACTTTCAACCTCACACCCACTCTCCCTTGACACAAGAAGACACCCAATTTGAATATAATATTGGTTTCCTTACTTCATGGTGAATGCTCCTCCGGTCAGTTTACCCGTATCAGGGTCAAGAAAAGCTAGTTTAAGACAGCAGAGAGTAGGCAATCCCACTTCATACTTAATCCCAACTATTTTCATCAGCTCTTGTTCCTGGAATAAACAAAATACTATGTATCACCACTGAAGTTAATTGTAATAGCTTTCTGAAACATGAAAATACGGGTATACTGAATATACTATTTTTCTGCCAGATTACATAAAAATCAAGAATGTGAAATTTAGTCTTGCAAAACTAACTATAATTTCACAGTGCAATATGTTTGAAAAATATTTTGCTATGAATGTAACTATCTCATCTGCTCAAGCAGACAAAAAAGCAATACATTTAAGGTCTGATTTCATTTGACTACTGACTTAACTTTTTTCCATTATCTTACAATATTAAAAGCACAACAGAATTATCAGTACCAAGAACTTACTTCTGGTTAGTTTCTAAAATATTTTTAAATATTAAGATACAAACAAAAGAGAAAAAGTCATACCCGCAATTCCATTTTATGCCATGGCTGTTTCTTGGGATTAATGTTATATATTTTGTTCTTCTTGGCCATTACAACATATGCTTCATGACCTTGTCGGAAATAGTAGACCTAGAAGTGAAGTATGACAGTTACCCTAGAAAGATTTTGAGGAGCTTAAATGCTAACATTTTACTGCCATACAACGTGCAGTTTCTACTTTATGAACTTCTTTTCACTGTTTCCCTGCAAAAATCACAGGTTCTCAAAAAATTAAGGAGAAGAAAATTAAAAAAGTTATTATAGAAACATTTACAGAAAAAGTAGGAAAACTTAGAACGCTATTTTCCCCATACACAAAATTTCCAACATTACACGAGACCAAAACAAAATCAGTAACAAAACTGTCCATTTATCATTTACCATAGAACAATTCAATGACAGCAAGAAGAATTCCACTAATCCACCTAGTTATTCATCACTGCAGGACTGCATATCTTTTTTAAGCAAGAAATATATTCCAAAAGGAAAAATCTGCTATTTGTTATTGTTCTGGTAAGATTTGATGTTTGCTTCTATACCCCTGGAAAAACAGCCTAACAAAGAGATGAACAAACTAAAAATAGACATTTCAAGTACTTATTATTTTTTTTAACCTTTCCAGTATAAATTTCCGTACTTCAGACATCCAGAATCTTAACAGTTTTACTTTGATCTTGTTGTATATGATACCACATAGATGAATGTTTTTGTTATAAACCATCACTATAATGAGGTAGTAAGCTAAAAACCATAAACATATATTCAAGGAATTATATGAAATGTGAAACAGAGGCTCCTGAAACTAATTAGAACAAAGATCTGATAAATGGCTGTATTCCTGGTACAATAAATGATATTAAATAAATAAATAAAAGGTCCTCTAAGTGTGTCCTAAGAGGGGATTTCCATCAAATAGCATGATGGAAAAACAGTTTTAATGTAAATCACAAAAAAAAGGAGGGAAAATAAAAAGCTTAGAGAAAAGCCCTCAGTAAGTTTTAAAATACATTTATACAAAAAAAACATGCTAATACTTGCGTGTCTATACGCTTTCCAAAACCCTTCTATCATAACCCATTATAAAGAAGTATCTGTCAAGTTTCTACACTAGCAGGTACTGAACTCTCTTGATGTCACATGGCAATTTTTAACTTTTTTAAAATGGAGAAGGACTCAGCACCACATTTTTTTTAACCCTTGTGTTTAGAGTATTCAATAGGCACAATATCACCGTAAGGACAAAATGCACAGCAATTACAAAAGGCATGAAAGCAGTGAGTGTCTCTTAGGCACTGTCAGAATCTAGTCAACCGTCAGGAAAAGGAGCAGAGGCTACCGAGACACAGATCTGACATTAAGGCCAATTTACATTACACTTTCATCTTTGTGAAAACTTTTTCCCATACCTTCCAGTGAATCAAAAGGATCAAAACAAAAAAGTGCACAGGCTACAAACAATTCCTGCTACACGTAGTGTTTCTGCTAAACCACTACATAAATCCAACCCAATCTTTACAGAAGATATTTTTACTCTGTAAATGGCTCTAAGCATTGCATCTTCTGTCAGATATCTGTGGGAAAAAAAGAATTCATGCCATTTCCCAGGAAATAATTTTATTCTTGATGAATTCCTGATTCTGCATGTTTGTTATAGGACCCAGACAAAACCGTTCTTTATCGTCTTAATGGCAGAATCCTCCAACAAATACACTCTGTATTTCAATATTCAGACAGGAAAGTTGAAGTTCCTTGTCTTTGGTGTGATTCCACCATTCCTGGAGACACATGACAGAAGTCCGTAAATGGCGGTATTCAGAAAGGGAGATGGGATGGTATATGCTATTCTTATGCACCGAGTGTAACTAAATAAAGCACTACTTGTATTTTCTTTCTTGTTTCTACAGTTTAAGAGAACACATTTGAAATATCTTTCCTCCCAAATCTCGCAAAACATACTAACCATTCACCAAAATGCTTGAAGGCCATACGAGACCTCTTGTCACCACATTTCTCTGATTAAAGCAACCGTTTATTTTCTGTGAATCTCAAAAGTAACTGTCTAGATGAATTATTTCTTTTCACATCTTATGTAAATCTGGGGAAGTAGCAGAGATGGGATACCAGGTTGAGCAGCTTGATTACAAACGTACGCTCTATTGGTGCAGCTAGTCCTACTTTCTAGGCACAGGACAGGAAATTTCCTGTTCAACAATACGAAGAGTTTTCAGCAAAAGGATGCACCCTACTTAGATATTCCTGTACATGCTATTCAGCAGGTGCCAACCTAAAACATATCAGTTCATCTTACTAAACCAATAAGATGTTCAAAGTCTCCTGAGTAGTATGGTTCAGAGAAATCCTGGCCTTCTTCACTGTACCCAGATAGCATCAGGCACCAAATACATTTACTTCGACTTGATCTTTTGAACAGCAGCCTCCAAAATATGCTCGCTGGAGGGTATAAACCCACAAACATTTTCTCCAGTTGCAACTCTCAGCTTGAACGCTCCTTCCTTCCCTCCCTCCCTCCCTAGCAATGCTGATATAATTTTTGCATAGCTGTGCTGTGAACTGCATCAGTGAAGTGATCCAGTGAAAACAAAACTGCTTGCACATGCAACCTCCGCTCCTGAGTCAGTTTCTAAGGTGGTGCCTAGGAAAAGCTTTAGCTCAGGACTAATGTTAAATAACTTGACCACCATGTCAAGTATTTCTCCAGCAGCATTCTGAAGGTGTGAGCTATACAACAACTCTCTTCAGTAGCTCAGAAAACACGCTGCTCCCTGAAGAGACAACAGGCTACCCATTACAATATAAACCAGCTATTTCCTCTTATTTTGACCTGAGGGATTTTAAGAAACATGCACAGACTCTAGCTTTCAAGACTGCATTCTATCTGATATTACTTATTCATACAATTCTCTGTAATGTTCAGTTGCTACATATTCCAAAGTAGAAACTGGTGGGTGTCCTTTTGCTACTGTATTTTGAGACATCTGGGTCATGTTTACAAAGTGTTTACAGGCTGGTGTGTATAAAAAACATATACAAAACTTGTTGTTTTCTGTTGTACGAGACCATTAATTTTCTGATATCCTAAACACAAGTGAAAAAGGATAACATCAGAGTTTTTCTTTAGAATAAATGAATTTAGAAAAACCCAAATGACAGTCCCCATCCAAAGCAATCAAACCAAACAAAAAAACCCACAATCTCCCTCCAGAGGTTTAATTCCTGTTTTTTTAATTCAAGTCCCAAACTGAAGTAAATTTCCCAAGCTTAACTTATATTTTTTACCTGTTCTTTAGCATACAGGATGCTATACAATTAAGGAATATTTTCACTAGTTAAAGCATATCACACAGCTTATATACAGGTGTCATAAGGAAATTAACACACTGAGGACTATACAAGACGGAATATTATTGCAACAGCAAGGAATAATAATTAAAAAAAGGTCAAATCAACATGTGCAGAGTACTTTTTAAGTATGGGAAGCAAAAGTAAATTTTAGCCAGACTGAATAATGTTTTTAAGAAAATCCAAAATATTTTGATTATAAGTCTCTGAGAAAAAAATCACATATCAAAAAGGACAAGAACAAGCTGAAAGAAGCAAGGACACAGAAGGAAAAACCACAATACCTCATCCCCCATCTGTGGCACAAATGGGCACCGCCGAGGAACAGTGTCTGTAATCCATGCCGAAGGCAGCCATTCTTCCAGCGTCAAACCATTTTCTGCCAGAACTCCTACAGCCAGCCTCTGAAGAAAATGTACACAGAAAATTAATATAAATAGACTAACATTTGGGGAAGCTTTGTATTTTGGGAAGCGTTTATTAAAATCTACTGCATTTCTTAAGTATATTTAATATAAAAAGGAAATTATTGCCACTGTAAGGATACATTTTAACTGCCTTCTGGGTTTGTTTGTTTGGGTTTTTTTTGCGGGGGGTGGGGATGAGCTCATCTAACAAAAATTGAATTTAATAGCAATCCAGTGACTATGTCTCATGCCCAATAAGATAAAACTAAAACATGTCGCTCACAAACTCACATGGCTGCCTTGGCCAAAAATACACTAAAACTCTATGGCTGCCTCCAATTAAGTAACCTTGCACAAAACAAGGAGAAAGATTAATGAACATCAAGAGAGGTAAATCGTGTGAAAATAACCTGGATTTGGTACATTCAAATTACCTACTGGTATATTTACTATAAAGTGCTGCAGAACTGCATTTCCAGAATGTATTTCCACATCATGTCCTTGTAAGCAACGAAGCTCACTGAAGTTGCTGTTCCTTGGCAAACACTGCATGACTGTATCTAACAGGTCAGATAAAGGAAGGGTTTGTACAACCATCCAAGCAAAGCTGCTTTGAAATTACTAACAGAATGTTGTGTATGTGTACAGAAAGCAACCCAGGATGATGATACAGAATATCACTAAGACTCTGCATCCCCAGATTGCAAATAGGATACTTCAAGTATAATTCCATTGTGCAAATTCAAATATGGTTTCACATGACAGAAGGTGCTATGAGTGGACCAGTGGGTATCACAGGAAAAAAGCACACATATAGACAAAAAAACAAAAACAAAAGAAAAACCCACAAAAAAACCATCCTCAAACAGAACCTCTCCGTTGTAATAAATTAATACCGCAGAAGCACTTTGTGGATTCTGATGTTTAAGCAGGTCCATCTTCTGAAAAACTGATACACTGTGTCAGAGGAAAGTGCCTAGCTCATTGGTGGATTATGGGAAGTTAATAAGAAATAGCCTTAACCAGAAAATCTGCCCTTGTTATAACTTTACACATTAATCAGCACTTTAAGACCTTCTGGAAGCCAAGCCTGATCTCAGCTAATCATCAGGAAGAGACTATTCCCAGTGACTTTATCTAATAATTTCTGAAAATCTACTAAATCCTTTGGTAATTAGTTCCACAACCTGACTACATGCTCAGGCAGGTTTAGGGGTTTTGTCTGCTTTCAGGGGGTGGAGGTGAAATGGGGAAACGGCTCTTTTTTTTGAGCTTCATGTCTGTGTCATTGGGTGCTACATCTCGCTGCAATAAAGTAAGGACAGAAATCATTCTGCATTTATTCATTTCTAAACCATAGTAGTTTTATACAAGCTTTTTTATCATACCTCCTCCAAATTCTCTCCCTTCTGAGAGTCAGTCTCTTTGTGTTTGCACAAAAGAAAAAAATATGCTGTACCCTTTGATCTTCCTGGGTGCTCCTTCCCTGCCCTTCTTCACTGCTGTATCATTTTTTAGATTGATTTTTGGCAGACGGGGATTAGAAATGTAAGCACCATTCAAGATCATGAAGCCCATGCATTAGTAGAGATGAATGTCAATCTTTCTCTACTCTTAATTCCTAAGATTCTATGCCTGGCTACAAAGAAGGTCAAAACTTCTTTCCTCAACGAAAAGCCTATATTTCGAATCAGGATCAGGAATGAAGATGAACTTTCTACCAGAAAGGTCTGAGTGCTGTGCCCAGTAAGGAGGTCAAATGTCTACCACAGGAAACTTCAAAGACAGACATCTGTCAGAAATGACAGGTATAATTAGTCCAGCCCAGGGGCAGAGGAAAGAGATTATTTGCTGCAATTCCTTCCAGCGTAGTATTTCTTGTGACTCAAAAAAGCACCAGCTCATCCTTAAAAATTTGAAGTACGTAAGCCTGATACTTCTTGAATTACAGATCTCCTGCATCTAAATAACTGGCACCAAAATGGATGCAAGATTCCCAAAACACTCAGTTCAGCTTTATCTAAGTGGAAATACGTGGCTGACAACCAGTCTTTTATTTTATAATAAAGAGCTAAACTGGAGGTTTCAATCACTATAAAGCCCCCTCAACTACTTTTCTGGCCTTCTTTAGGTTTCTTCTTTCCATACCTTCTTCTGGTTTCAGATGGTGTAAATACCAATATGCTATTAGTATTGACAGTACAACCAATGACTGTGTACAATAAACAAAGTAGCCTAAACAAAGATTAAAGACAACCACCTAACATCCTGCATGCCGTATCAAAGATCCACAATTTGACACTATGCCAACCTGCATGTTCGAACAGTTGTTTTGTCAGGCTACCTTCTAATGAGGGGCAACAGATTGAAATAATGATGTTGAGGAATGCTCAGGACTCCTAATCTTACAAATAAACAAAATGCAGATATTTCGTTTCTTAGATGATATGGTTAGTTTCCTTGGGTACTGCAAAAATAGAAGCTATGAGTTTACAAAAGCAATTAGCATCTACCAGATAGATCACTTCTGGTCTCTATGAAGAAAGAATGAAGAATGGAGTTTTCAGATCTAACAATTAAAAACAACCCTTCAAAAAACACACTGAAAATAACCAAAGTCACTGAAAACGTTCATGTACTGATCTAAACTGAAGTGACATGATTAAATTAGAAAGCAAACAAAACACAAACAGACAACAACAAAGCCCTGATCAAGTGATATTCCCCTTGATGGGGATATAGTAGCAAGCATAATGCAAATATCATATATCATGGAATTGACGGGAAAAAAATGACATGATTGTGCAGATCTAAAAGAAATTGCAATTATACTGGAAGACAAGTCAGCATAGATAAAAAAAATACCAGCATGTTATACTGATACTCAATATATTCACAGAAAGGAAGTTTCTGATGTGAGAAAGGGTGGTTATAAGGACATTATAAGTGTTTCTGAAGTGAAATGCATCGTATTTAGAAAGCATATCATTACAGCCATCTATCATTTTACTTACAAGAGTCATTAATTATAATTTGTAACAAGTAAACGTCATGATGTGTTTTAAAATTAGACAATATTGTTGCACATGTAACTGAATCATTCATCCAATTATTTCTAAGTCAGCAGGAATGAGCAACCTGTAATACACAAAGAACACCGAACCTTTTGTTTTCTTTCTTTGGGTTTCCTCTTCTTTGGTGATGTTGATGGTCCATCTTTCTCATCAATACCCTTTTTCCTTTCCTTTTTAATTTGCTTCCTTTGTTTTTCAGGTCCTTCTTCATCCTCTGAACTACTTTCAGCTTTCTTTGTTTTAATTTTAGGAATTTTCTTTGGTGGTTGCAAATTGATTCCTGCATCTGCTGTCCAGTCTGAATAATCACTAGAATAGTCACTATATATGGCATACCAAAGAAAAAAAAATTAAAAAACAAAAGTTAAGAAGCAATTCAGAGTGCACTGGATTACATAATATAACCCAATACAAGATTACAGTTAACAGCCTAGGTAATTACAGTATTTTAATAGCTAAAACCCTAATGCTTAAAATCCTATATTCTACCTACAATTTAAAGGGTAGTAAACCAAAAGCATCAACATCATTCAGTCTTGCAAGAAGCTTAACTTACAGAGTCGTTGGAAGTAAATCCATTGTTTACTTGGTCAATTCAAGATAATACACACTGAAGCCTGGATATTGTTTTAAGGGCTTCTGGTTCTGAAAAGCTTTGAACCAAAAAAACCAAAGGATGGGTGAAGCTACCTCAATCTTTGCTCTCTGATTTCAAACCAAGCGGCACACAGCTCAGACTGACAGTCACAGAAGACTGCTACCACATGCACGAAGTGTGCGTGTCCCTGAAAAGAATTACCCCCCTGCAAAACCCATTCAAAACAATTTTGTTTCTAGCAAACAAGGACAAAAACTTCCTTAAATTTTAGTTAGTAATATGACTGAAAAATCAAATCCTCAAAGTTTTAAGTTCTTATTCACCTCTTCTTCTAAATCTGCTCAAGTTATTACTTATTATCCGTTTGCAGAGAAAATTATTTAAGATTTATTGGCAGGAATTTTCCCTGTAAGGTATACTTGCACTTACCTAGAACTGCCATCACTGTGCCATGCTCTTTCATCATCTTCTGATGTTCCACCACTGGCAACAACTACTTCCCCTTCCTGACAAGGAGGGTGGATGGTGTTGGGAAGGGGCAGAGGGGGAGACAAAAAAACAAAGCATTTTCTTTGGAACTCAAGTAAGTTATAATACATGACAATAGAACAAAAACTTTTTTAGGTTTTATACATGCTATAAACATACGGTATTATAGATGTTTTATATTGTTAAAACGGATTTAGTTTGCGGATAGATCCTTTACTTTAGTGGACTTAGTAAAATGAAAAGAAGTATGAAAATATCTATGCCTGGATAGACAATATAGAGCAAAGTTTTTTTAACACAGAGATCTCAGTGCTTCCCAAAGAAAAAGCTAGCTTACATTTTTGAAAATAATTTCAAGTCTTTTTAATGTAGCATTTCCACATTTCTTCAATATCAAACAAAACCCCAGTATGACCTTTATGTATTCTTACCACTCATTCTCTACCGTAGCTAAAGAAACACAGAATGGCTGAGGCTGGAAGGGACTTCTGGAGGTCATTTTATCCAACCTCCCTGTTCAAGTGGTCACTTAGAGTCAGTGACCACACTGCTAGGCCATATGGGCTGTACTGACTAGGCTTGCACATATAAGGAAGGCTTAACATCACACACATATACTTTGCAAAATGCCTTTACAAATGAGCATTTCTCCTCTTTGTCAATTACTTTTAGTCAAAACTAAACATATACAACAGCATGTGAAAAGCTAATTCAGCATCATTTTTAAAGAGGTGAAACTACATGCATAATGAAAAATGCAACTTGAGTTTCCACTAGAAACAATGTTTAATTAGCTGAAGCAGGAGCTTAATGAGTAGAAATGGAGTATGTAAAATTGCCTCATGAATAAGGATCTTACATCTGAAGAACTGTGTCCATTTTCCAACTCTTCAGCAGGCCTTGCAGTTTCTTCTACTGCATATCTTGTACGGTAGTTATGCTGATTAGCTGCTTGTTTTCTTGAGTCACTAGTGTCTAGTAAATTATCATGAGAATGGTTCTGTGAAGACACAAAAGTCAAAATACATAATTTTTGAGTACACATTTTATTAATGCATAGCATTTTCTTTAATATTATTATTCCAGGAAGCAATTTTTGCAGTAGCAAAAAGATAAAAGTCCAAAAATAAAGAGCTGCTGAAGAAAACACTCCACATGCATAGCTGGATACAAGCACCAAGCTGCTCAGTGTATTCTGAAAATAATTAAAATTTCTTCCCAGACACAATGCAATTTTTTAATATTTTATTATCAAAAATCTTCATTCTCTTTGAGGTATGTATAATATATACATAACTACTGGATAGGCTGCTAAGAGCTTGTAACAGCTCAGAATTACACTAAAAATGGCCAGCAAAAGAAGACTCCTACAGAAAAACCCAGAGTGTTATTTTGCAACTGACAGATCAGCTCTGTTAGAAGAGAGACCCGTACAGTAATATATCCTTTAGCATACAGAGATGACTGTTAACAAGTAGAGGTCTTTAAATGGCATGATGATATATGGAAGAGTTCAAATGAATGAGTCAGTTGGAAAAAATACAAGTTCTTATGAAGCTTAAGAGTGAAATAAGGCTGTAATTTAGACACACTTCATGCTCCAGCATTAAGAGATTTTGTTCCTTCTGCAGAATATATATAATGCAAACACTTGCTCTCAACACCAAGTGTGCAATTTCATGTTAGTCCCCAACTACTGAAAAAAAACACATGAGCTATGATCTCAATTTCAAGATGTTTGTGCTAATTTATTTTTTTTTGGCAAGCATATTCAAATCTCATCCTAGCTCAGATCTAATGAAATAGTTTCTGGGCTAATTCCTATATGCCACAAAAGGAGGTACCCCTCCCCAGTGCCATCTTTCTGCCCCAGAGGAAACCTTAGATATCTATTAGGTGCTGATATGGTTGAAAAAAACAGTCCCAGAGATGAAGAAAGTAGAATCAAGAGCAAAACACAGAAAGGCACCAATCAGAGAATTTGAAGGACGGCAGACTGCTTGTACCTATTCCTCTTAGACTTTTTTTTTTCATTTGTATTTTCATTTTCTATCACGTATGATCAAAGTTGGTTCATGAGGTTAAATTTTCTTATTGAGGAAAATAACCCCCACTTTTTACAGTGAAATCTGTACTAAAACTTGGCTAATCAACAGTAGCTAAGGTTTGGTTTACCTTAGCCACAATTACCATTAAAATGCAGAACCCCAGTAATTAATCTGTTTTTCTCCTACCCTCCCTGTTAGAAGATAAACACCTTCTGCAAGCGTGACTGCAACAGTTCAGTAGGGTAGGCTAGCACATCACTGTGTACAACTGCATTCCAGTTTTCTTCAAAACACAGAGGACCTGCACATAGACAAACTGGTTTATGCTGTTTCAGCGAGCACTGCACATCTGTTGTTCTGTCTAGCTGGGAAATCTATCACTAATAGCACTGCTACCATAGATACTTCTAATGGGACTGCTCAGCAATCAGTATTTTAACACTGCCCTAGACTTTTGAGACCTGAGGCACTCCTCAGGTCCCTTTTTGAGACCTGGGGCACTCCTCTTTCTGGACTCAAACTGGCAGCACATACCAGATCTCCTCAAGCTGCTCTGACCTTAACCAGAATGGTTATGATGCAGCCCCAAGCCCAGGGGTTGAGCCCATCACACAGCCTTCTGGGGCTGCTCACTTTTCATCAAGCTCTCAAGATGTATTACTGAAGCAGAGAGGTCACAAAAGCCAGTGTTACAGTAACTTGTTTCTGCTACTGAATTGTGACTTTTTCAAGAAGCCCATCTGCTTCTTAGCATCATGAAACACAGCACAGGAAGCGTGGACAGGAGAATGGAATCACATAACCTCCAATGAAACAAATTAGTCAAGTAGCCTTTACAATAATGAGAACACATTTTACAAAAGCTCCATTACAGCTTGACTGCAATGCTCCTGTATTCTTTCTATAAACAAAAGTCCTAAAAATTTATCTCCACATTTACTCTTTCCAGAGATGAAGTTTCTCAAACAGTTATTATAAAAAGAACTAGTACTTAAAAAGAACTATGGATCCTGACGCACTTTCCCTTACCCTTCGACTTCGAAAAGAGTTCTTTCCTTCTGGTATCTCAAAGCTTGAGATAAAACCCAAACACCCCAGCCACAGTTCTCCCTCCCCCACCTCCCCAGTCATTCCTTCATTGAAGAAAGTAGTATCACTGTATAAATATTGGGTCTTAATGATGCTAACGAGTAACTGCTTTGGGAAAGATGCAATAGCAAAACAAGAATAGAGAAAAAAAACCACAGGAAAACCAAACTACAAGTACTTATCCATAAGTAACAGAATGATAGAATGACTGCATTGAGGACAATCTCAAGATGTCACCTTGTCTAATCCTACTGCTCGAGCAGGGATGAGAAAAAGTGCCATAAGGTATAAAACTGCCTCATCTTTACAAAAAAAATGTATTTTAACATCACTCCTATTCAACATAGTTTAGCAAAATCTGATGAAAAGCTGCAGGTCAGGCAGAACTTTATTTGGGGTGGGGTTGAATGTAAAGGTTTGACTAAAAAGTATTCTTTTTTTTTTTTTGATAAAATGGAATCTATCACCAGCACATTCAACAGTAACTGAGGGAACACAGCTAATGCTCCCCTTCCCCAATATATAAACAAAAGAAAGAGCTTGAAATTGGACTCTGAGCTCTAAGAGTAGGGTGGGAAATAAAGCCAAGAAACCCTATGATTTGAGATTCGATCATCACTTTTTATCTCTCTCGACACACTTCGATGAACAGTCATATATGCTGACAAGTACCTTATATTTTATCCAAGGCTTCTGGCCAATATCAGAGCACATCTATTGATACATTAGAAATTACAGCTGCTGTCAGAACAGTTTTTCTGCAAAATACAAATGATGGCATTTCCTGTATTTGAGAGGGATACTGGACACTTGCTGAGAGTCTGATTCTACTGTCCTTATGACCCTGACAGCACCAGGAAGCACAGTTTTGCTGCAGTTTCATACAGGGATGGAGCAATTTTGGAAATCTTTAGCTGCATCAATTTCACAGTATTTCTTAACGAGCAGTATCTTACCTTTTTATCAAAAAAATTGGCTCCTCCTCCTTCAAGACAACAGGAATTAACCTCTACCAGAAAGTTTAAACAGACAAGGCAAAGCATATGTCCAATATCAGAACTCCAACATTAATTAGCTCACAGCCTCTTGTCCTGACATTTTCCTCTTTGGATAAAGAGCATCCTTGATATTCTCCTCAAATCTGGATCAGCGCCTGTAATTACTTAGTTTTCACTCTTACCACATCACATGCATGTATGAAAAGAGCTGTTCTGAAAGCAGTGAAGGTAATGAATACTAAGCACTAAGTGCTAGTCCCTGAGTTTTAGATTATTTTCCTTTTAACTGAAAATTGTGTTTAAATAACATGTAAGCAGAAAACCTACTATTTCTTAGGAACACAACTAAGCCACTTTCAGCAAAACAAAGCACACATTTCTCCTCCCTCTGTTCTGTTAGTTTACAATACGGTCATTTGCAGCCATCACAACAGAGGCTTATACCTGCTTTTGTTCATCTACATCGATTTCCCACCTTAATTCCTTGAGATTTCAGCATAAAATTTCCACTTAATGAGAAATATTTCCATTTTTTGTCACATTTTACTAGGACGTACATCACATCAACCCTCTAGCATACCGAATTTCATGCTCATAAATATTTATTAAAATGCTTTAATCCCAGTAGTTTAGTAAACCAACACTCTTAATTACTTGGACTGGGAACATTTACCTAAGCATGTATTTATTTCACTTCTCATCTGCTCCTGAAACAAATAATTTGAAATACAGTTCCATTGTGAAAACGTAAAAATAAGATTCTACCCTCTTTCATTAATGTTTTGGGATTTGAGTTTTTTCTATTTCTTTTCTGAAGTGTTTTTGTTTAATAATAATCAGAGAAAACCCTCTTCCTCACCAATGAGTTTTAAAGTCAGATTGAGTTCTTCATTCAGCCTGCAGGTCAGTGATACTATATTCAGGTCAATATACCCATGCTTTTAGGTTCTCCCCCACAACTCCATTAGTCTCTTAAGCAATCACGTACAAACACTCCTCAGTATGACCTGTGTCAAAGAAATGTGGGCTTTCAATAGCAGAATGCTTACGTGACTTCCATCTAAATTGCTGATATTGTTAAAGAAGAAGGACTGAACTATAATTCTGTACTACTTTTAACACACCCTACAATGACCCCGGACTAAAAGTTAGCAATAGGACTTTGGAATCTCCTCAAAATGTAATTACAGCTGCTCTGTGTTCTTTCTTATTGACCTACACTTTAGCATGTAATCCAAAATGCTAACATTCATTCCTGCCCTCCATGTCGTTTTACTTCTGTATTTTTGATTTATTTCAGTTAAAATGGAACAGAAGAAAATATTATTTTATCATTATATGAACAGACCTGATATGTTTCAAAAGTTAATACAAAAACCAGTATTACCTACTGGTATGAATACAACTGAATTTGCATATGAAGACAATGTTTTATTACAAGCCTTGTTCACCCTGTTCCCAGAGCAGCTGACAGTACTGTAGAATAAAACACTTTCTAGAATTCTTGATGCTGTAATTCTTAGGTCTAGAGATTACCAGAAGACAGTGTTTCACCCTGTATTTTCTTAGAGGTGTTTCCCATCTCCTTTAGATCATAAATGTTCTCATTAAACCCTTAAAAATTCACTATGCAATACAAAGGGACTGTTGTTTGCAACAGTACTGTAATATAAATTACAAGGTATCAGTATCAAAACCTGCTGGATGTTGTCAAGGAAAAGAAGTTTTACACCATACTTTCCAGTTCTATCTTCAACCTAACACAGCTTATATTTAAAGTCACACAGTCACTGGAAAGAACAGCAACAGAAGAGCAGCTATAATCAAGTTACTAATTTCCATTTAAAACAACCCTAAAAATATCACAACAGTTTTTGGATTGTGGTCCATCTTGCTTCTCTTCCCAGGTGTTAATTTATTATGGACACTAAAGAACACAACAGTTCCAATTCATAATTCCTAGTGTTCAGACACTATTGAGCAGAAGTGTTGTTCTTGCTAAACATAAGCAACAACAAAATCACTAAGATCCGAGCAGTTTATTTGAGAGACTTAATCACTTGAGATCAAACACCTTTTTCTTCTTGTAAACTTGCTTATTTAAAGCCTATGTTATAGCTAGTAATTTCTGAATACCTCTCAGATTTTTCTCAAGGAACTAGTGTACTTCTCAACAGTCAAAGTCCTCCAAATAGAGACATATTTAATGAAGAATCAACTATGGAAGAACACAATCTTTTTATTCTGAGATGCCATAAAAAAGGTATCTAATAGGGTTTAAGAAGGATTTATTTAAATGTTCTGAAAGTGTTACTGAATTCAGCAGTAATTTCTATAAATTAAAAGTACTGACATACTCAAATGAAAGTCCCACAACTGCCTCTTTTTTTCTGTATTTCCTCAGAACAAAGATGGGAAGTGACTAAAGGATTTACCAAGTTATCTCTCACTCACATTCTGAGAATCCAGATCACAGACCCCCAGGGGTAAATATATGAAACTGAAGAAAGGTATTTTTAAGTGGCAATTGCTCTGAAGGATTTGAAGCACATAAACATCTGCACTGAAAATATGGGGCTCAAAAGACCCAGTGCTACCTTTATGGTTTGAAGACTAGAAAGTTTTTCTGAAAGAAGATTTTAAAAAACATTTAAGTTTCTTAGTTTCAAAGATACAATAACAGTAATTGCTCAAACCAAAATGCTGGACCCGCTAGCCTACTATGTTAACTTTTATGTCCAAAAGATATTTTAAGATAAACTGTAACGCAGTTAGAAATTTAAGGGTAAGCTGGTAGAAATGTACATTATCAGGAAGGATCTTTTGACTAGGCTGTAGATGAAAACAAGGGGGGAAAAAAAGGAAACCTTTGAGAAGTGCAATTATTTAATTAAACTAAAAGAAAGTCTATAATTCAGCACCAAAATATATCCCCTGAAGACAAGAAACAGTTTTGTTAAAATCTGAATTTGTGAGGCTCCTTTTCTATTATTCCCAAGAGAAAAATAAGAGTTAGAAAGATTTCTGATGTCCTGGTATTTCATTAATGAGTCTTGCCATGTGGCATAGAGTTTCTTCCCTCTACATACAACTGGATAAAAGTGAACAATTTTTTTTTTCACTGTATCTTGGGCACACAATGTTGGTGAGAGCAGCATTGAAAATAGCATATCCGTGCCATTTTTTAAGACAGCAATGCACTCAAATTTTAATACAAGAAAGAAATTGAAGAAAAAAATTAAGAAATCTAATTAAAAAATTTAAAGTTCCTAGGGGACTGTGTGTGGGTGGGGGGATTGTTCACAACACTTTTCTGAAATCTTTACTTTGATCGAGTATGAATAAGTAGCAAACAGAACACTCAAATTTAGTATAAGCTTGCTCATCTCAAATTTACTCTTTTTATTGTACATAATATTAATTCATCATTATTAAAAAATAATCACTATAAAGCATCTGAAATTTAATTTACTTATTTTCAGACTGCTTTCAATCTCGGTTCCTTCCATCACAAGAAAGTGAACAATAAACAGCACAGGAAGTATTGTACTCTGATAAAGTTAAGAGCTGCATAGTGTTTTGCATAGTTGTTCTTTTTATTTCGTTTCTTCATTTTCCACCTTACATCCTGTAAGCCATTTTTACTTTTCAATGGACAATTTGCAGGGGTCCTTGAAGGCCCATATTTTACTAAGCTTTTGATTAAGGGTGAAGACAGTCTCCTGTACATTAATTGTACTACAAAACACAAAGCATGGATTCTCCTCTACTGTTGCTTAAAATTTACATCCTTTATTACAAAAATGTAGTTGTTTATTTAGCTAGAAAAGCACAGATAAGCATGTGTGATGTACGGATAAAACTAATTTCAAAGAAGATAAAAATTCTTTCTGTAAACATATCCTTTTTTTTTTACGAGCAAAAAGACATAAGATTAATTTTTTTTCAAGTCATGTTATAAAAATCAAGTCACTTATGACAATTTCATTTTTAATACAACTTATTTCTTTTACTTCACCTATCCTGTTTTTCTCTTTGCTGAAAAATGCACTCTGGCTCTAGCAAAACGCGTGATTTAGAAATACCCCATACACAACCACAATATGATTATTAGGGTACTATGAGAGAAAATACACAATTCTGTATTTGGAGATGTATTTAATGTGTTAAGAACCGTTTTAATAGAACCTTTCCACAGAACAGTATGTCAAACGGTAGACAAGAGCAGCAGAATACACTGATTAATAGCGACAGACTCCCTACAGCAAATCCTGTCCCTAACACCAGATTCTCCCCCTTCTCAGGGGGTTCTAGAGGCAATCTCTGTTGTTTGTTATTCAGAACATAGTGAAACATCAGTACAGACATGCTTCTTCTTTCTGGACAGATAAACAAACCCTTCCACCCTGTCTTCTACACTTAAAACTGAGAAGAGGAATGTAAATTTATGTGATCTAACACATCAAGTTAAATTTTATAATTCTTTCTGTGACAAGGTCCAGGTAAATACTCACCTTAGAGAAAGTAGGTATTTTGTTTTCTCTTTGAATGTGACTCATTACGTGTTTTCTTTTCTCTTCTGATCGATACACCCTTATTTCTTCTTCTCCTTTTGCTGTTCTCCATTCTTCCTGCCTACTGAAAAAAGAAAACTGAGATGTTAACTTTAAAGATGATTATTACAACTGAGAGGACCTATTCCAAACCAAAGAATAAACATTCAACATTTGTAACTTTGTTTGAGAAGCAGTTCTTCTCTTTACAGTTAGCATAAATCTTCAAAATTAGCTTTTATGAACCAAGTAAGACTTCCATCTTATTTCACTGAACTAGAGCAGTTTATGTTTGACTGCAGCAAATAGGTATTTTTTACTTACTCATTCATCACAAGAGTTAATTACCGAACAAATTAAAGTTCCAGTTTGGAAATCAAAATTCACCTCAGGCACTTAATAGATTAGGTCAGTATTCCAGTCAAAATGTCACATAATTACAGGAATAAAAGGAGCTATAACATGTAATCTTACATTACAAGTCAGAAAATAATGAGGCAACTAGATTCCATTGGCCATGTCATTCATTAAAGGGCCAATTTTTATTCCCAATCCTTCTAGAATTCCAAGACTTTTCAAGTGATATACAAACAAGTGATTTGAAACTGAAACTGATTTTCCAAGAAACCTAAGATGACAAAATAAAAAATACAAACCCTTCACAAATGGTTCTATAGCTTTGTGAATTCCAAAACTGTTCAAGTTTAATTAAGCTCACCAAAGCAAAAGTCTCTGCAACCTTGGCCTATGTTTACCTGGCCACACCAGAAGATAGTTCAGGCACTACAACCCTGCGACTCCAAGCCACAAGGTCCCGCTCAGTGGCTATTTCACTTCTTGGTGCATTGCTATGCATCTGACGCACACCTTCAATCTGTCCGCTACGTCTCAATCCTATATTTGGTGGTGAATGTACTTCTGAGGTAGAACTTACAGATCCTAAAATGTCAAAAAGCAATAGTTGTACTTGATCTGAAATTCTTAGGGAAGCACTTAAAAAGAAATCTCAGAATGAAAGAGAAAAGATAATTTTACTTGATCTATTACTTCAAAAGAAATCATATTAACTGAACGTAACTACTTCAGCAGTTTCTGTAGTCATCACTACACACACACAAACAGCTACTGGGCTGCAGCACTCTGTTTAAAAATTCACATTGAAAAGGAGCAGATGTATCAACAATCTGAAGTGAAGCAAATGTTTGCTTGTCTTTAAAAATGCTTCTGAAAACATTTATGCAAAGCTGACTATTGCTACTGCACTCCAGATCTGTATTATAAAACAGTGAGCTATCTCACTGACTCAAGGGCATTCCTTACACCTTCAGAAAAAAATCAATCCACAACACTGAAAATTAGGAATCGAGCTGCAAAATTTACAGACAAAAACCTGAAATGGTCAAGTGGTTAAAAATAACCCAACCAACAAACCCAAAACAAAACCATACATACATGCAAGAGCTGTTGAACACCTACACATTAGCAAAATTTCAACATTTTCCATATCACACAAGCTATTCTTGCTTACTTTATTTGATTGCTAACCATGATTTTTCAAGTGTTGAAAACTATTGCATACTCTAATGCAAGACACTGAAACATGGAACAGCTTTACAGAGAAACAAGCAGCTCCTTCCACTTTTCTCCCTCCTATGTCTTTATTTGAGAGAAGTCAGATTTCAAACAAGTAGATAGCCAATTCCAAATTAAAGAGACTAGTTACTTCTAAGGGAACATAGCTGCTTACAATTCCCCGAGTGAGCAGACAATAACAAAGATAAATCTGTAATGTTAATACCATCAAGATTTTGCAGAAAGGTAAGAAAAGATAGGAAAGTTTGTATTATTTACTATGGTTCCATATCTCCTTTCTAATAGTTCAACAAAATGCACAAATCATGCACAATAATGGGATTTATGTTTTCCAACTCCCAGCCTCAACACCCATCCCCCCATAATCTACCTCTGCTTATCCGGCTGGTACTACTGGTTCCTGCCTCCCCAGAACGTCTCTGGTCCTGCTCTTGCTGAAGTCTTTGAATCATGCTATCCAGTGGACTAACTTCTTGATTTGCTTGCTGACTAAGAACTTGATTCAGTCCTGTGAAGTAAAATATATAGGAGAACACAAAAATGTTAATTTGAAGAACCAAATATTACGGACAGCTCTTTTAAGGTTTAGCTTTGAAACAAGCAAGTAGAGTAAATAATCACATATGTAAGTACAGTTAGCTTATTTTGCTAACAGTAATTTTTTAAAATAGAACAACCTTTTTTCTCAATATATTTGAGAGCATTGTATTTCCTGGAGCAGGATCAAGATGATCACGTCATCCCTAAAAATTTTAAATTTGATCAAGTGCCAGCAAGCCACAGAAGCTTAATACAACTGTTGTCAGCTCAGTCAATATATATTTTTCAAATACAAGATCAGACTGCCTCAAATGCATTACAGAACACTTTATAAGCTTCAGTGAAAGAGCTAAATCAAGGTCTAACTGAATTAGAAAACAATTATCTATACTGTATAACCAAGCAGTAAGAATGCTTGATTGAGCTCCACATAGGCGTAAGGACCACACAGAATAAGTAATGGTATGCAAAACAGCCAAGAAACCACCTTTTGGGTAGAACTCTTGAATTGAACACGGGAAACAGAAGTGATTACAAGGTGCTAATACCATTTCTGTGCAGCAAGCAGAATACACAGCATATAAGAATAAACCACACAAAACATGTTTTGATACAATGGTCACAAAAAATAGAGGAATGAAGAAAAAGACCAAATTTACAGTACTCATTTGAAAAGGAAATCAAGACGCCACTACACAAAACAGTGAGCTGATGGAGTTGTGGAAAGCTCTAGTCAAGAGAAGCAGAACTGGCAAAACTTTGTAATGTGAGATAACAATGTCTAAAGAAAGTAGCTACAGAAATTTGTTTTCCAGCATGATTCCAAAGAAATATCACAGTATAAACTGCACTTTGATAGATCAAAGACTAGATATTACACTAATTGTGCTATGAAACAAAGAGCTTTGATAATGTAGCTGCACAGAAGTAGCTATCTCTTAACAGTAAGCAGAAAAAACCAAATATTTAAGATACTGCTCTCAGGCTTTCAAGGTTATTGAAGTTAACTTTCGTAAAGCAGCAGAACCTTGGAATCATGGAATGAGCTCTGTCATAACCACAGCTGGATATTTTCTGACTCATATAGTGAGACAGATTAATTTGTTGATCTCGTGACCAGACATAATGTCCACAGAGAACAATGGGAATTACTACTAACAACCCAAGAACAATCTTGAATAAGGAATCTGCTACCTAAACAACAGAAACGTTCTTATGTATCTAGCTATGACACTATGCCTTAGCAAGAACCAGCAAGTCGTTTCTTTTTAAATGAAATAAGAAAGATACTGGTATACACTTGATATTTTCAAAAGGCCTGATTTAGAGGAGCTTCACATACATCTAAGCAGTAAATCAAGCATGACTATCTGAATTCCCCCTACTCTTAAAAGCCCCTACAGAAAACTTGACAAGAAATAAATGGTCAGTGCTCTGAGTGAGATCCATCAAATCCTACCCATCTTCAGAAAGAAAAGGAGCTTCCTTAGTGGAAGGGAACATATAAAATAAATAAACATTTTAGCTTTACATAAGACTGCATATATTGTCGCTGAATTGTAAAGAGGTAGAAAAAAGTCTTGTGTCTCTCTATAATCGCTCTTGTCAGAATGGTTGATGACTTCCTGCTATTAAACAAAATGCTATGTGCATCATCTTCCTATAGGCACTCACGTATCATGCAGACACACCATTAAATTTAATTTTGTTGGGTATACATGCAGAGCCTGACTTGTTTCATGATAATATATCAGAGAATGTGTCTGGGACATTTTTAAATTTCAAGAATTTCACATAGAAATGAATCCGTGCTGTAACTGTAACAATGAAGCAAAGTCAGATCCTTCCCTAGTAAACAAATTTAGTTTCAAAGTCACTAGCTAAAAAGTTTAAGAGATAAAACATGGCATACATTCACTGGAAAGGACTTTATTCCCTTTTACATTTGTTTCTCAGGTAGCATTTCTTCCCGTAATTTTGGAGGAAATATGGAAATCCTCCTTAAAATGATTTAATATTCAGTGGCTTTTAATCCTGAGATCTACAAATAAGGATAAAGAGATATTTTGGTAAAAACACTGTCAGTTACCCTTCCTGGATTCTCTGACACAGTACAGGCTTAAGTATCATGTATGTGTAAACCACTGTTTACAGGCATAGTAAGTTTTCACATATTTTCAAGAATATCCAAATACTTAACAATGCTTATCTTGAAAATATTCAAAGCTACTTTCACCAGTCACTGTTTGTTCATTCACGCTAATATCAAACTAGTGACACGTAGTGAGTAGGCACTGTTCTTCCATCTCCATCCATATGAAACATATTTAGATAGTTTCAAACAGCCAGCCACTGCCCCTACATATGCATGTTCCTCCCAGTATCTCCCATGTTGCAGAATAAACCTTCCAAGCAACTTCCTAGATTTTGTATCTTTATCAAGTGTTCACAGGTCTGTAACCAAACCACCAAAGCTTAAGTTGAATAACTGTCTTCATTTAAAGAGGAAGAGCATTCTGTTTGGTTTAGGTCTTCTTATTTTCTCTTCTTGTAGGTGTTACCTTTTCCAACTGATCTGTGGAAGATCAGACTACTTCCTAGGTTTTCTAAAGTAGGAAATTTTATCACAAAGAGATAACCAAAAGCTCATTCAGCATCATACATTGTTCCAAGTAATGATATGAGCTCCAAGCTAACTGGTGTTGTGGCATCAACTAGTGGCACCTTGATCTGCAAGTAAATGCTGTAAGTAAAACCGTCACAAGCAATCAGTGCCAAGAATATTGTAATTCTTCTATGCTATATGAACTACTATGCCCAGAAATTAAGCAAAAGGACAAAGTGTAGAACAACTGGAGGTAAGTAGACAGTCTACTCTTTAGTGAAGTGAAATTTTCCATACCTGAAGATGTCACTCCCATCTGAGGAATAAGCTGTTCCTCCCTGCAGTTCTCACGACCAGGAACTAGTCTTTGATACCTTGCAGGATGAGGGTTGCCATCCACATCAACCAAAAATGGGGGTGGCATAAGGTGTGGAGCCTGCTGTGTCTGTTCATCCAGGACAAAGTTGTTGGCATCACGGATAAGGGGCCGATAATCACTATGAAAGAACATCTGATCTGCTATCTGTAAATAAAGTCATTTTGTAATTTTGTTTTAAAGAACCTATTAAAAAACATACAGAAGATAACTGCCAAAAGTATTTTTAACAATGATATTCATGGTCACTTTTGAAAAAACAGGCTTATAAGCTGATCTGTTTATAGGGGAAAATTTAATGACTGCATTATTATTTTGTTTCCCAGTACTCCTTTTCTATATTATACTGCAAAGAGAATAATCCACATATTTGGGGGTGGGAAGCATTTAAAGAATAGGGGAATGGGGAAATATTTAACTCCTTGAAGACATCTATACCAAACACAGCATGGATGTATTAGTTTATAAATTTTCTTCTATAGTCTGAATATATATTCTGATAATAAAAAATTGTCACAGACTTATGAGCAATGGTGCAGAAAGAAGGAAAATAGAAAAAATATTTATTACATCAGGGCATTGCCAAATATTTTAATACCAGCAAAGTATATATATCCTTATTATAATGCCACACATTTGAAAAAGTTTCAGTAGATAAAACAAAGCTGAGATAAAATTGAATTTTTTAGGCTCAAAGTTTTCTTTTTTATTTCAGTATGCCTGCTCAAAATTTATTATAGATGACTTTTCACAGACCCTCAAGACTGAGGAATAATTTTGTTCAAATAGTATATAAAAAACTTTATGCTCCAACCCTTGCTGGCACATGTAACTCAGGACTGTGTACTCAGAAAGATATTGAACCATGAGGAGAAAAAAGAAAGTGAACTGAAGAGAAGCTGATATGTTTACTACACATCCCAATACTACCTACTGGCAAGCAAACCCCATGGCAGCTCAAGTACTCAGTTTAACTTTCAACAAGTGAAAATAAAACCATAAAACCATCATTCACACAAATTAAGATTCCCTGTGCAGTATAAAAACGATTAAATGATTGACTCAATGCATAGAGATCTGATCAAAATCTTGTCTTTTGAGCATGGACAGAGGAATGCCTAAGTTGTCACAGAACATACTCTGATTTCTGAAGAGCATGCTCTATCATGACTAATCCATAACATAGCTTCCAGTAACTTGTTACGTAGAAATCAGTAATGCAGAGGTTATAACAGCTACTCAGGGGTCTGGTCTCTCAGTGACAAAGGTCTCCTGTCCTGGGTGTGAGAAGACGACAGACATTTGTCAGTTACAACATCAGAAAGTGTCTACATGTATCCACATGAGGTGGATTAAAAACAAAAAAAAAAAGAAGAAAGAAAATCATAGGGATCATGGGATCTAGACCAGAAAAATAACAATTGGCAGAAATTGGAAAGGTACATAGGAAGATGCAAAGGAAAAGAATTTACTTCAGGGATTCAAAAGGTTCCCCTTATAAAATACATATGGACAAAGCAATATCCCACTGCAGTAAGAAGCCCTGACCGGATGAAATCTTGTTGCCAGATCTTTTGTTAACAGAGGCTAAATGAGAAAGACACAGGTGCTTTCCTGTGTCTGACTGATAGAATCAAGGCCTGCTTGACACCTTTGTTCCTTCACCTCACAATAGCTCAATATGATACAGGCATGGATCCTCTAGGATGATTTAAAATTTCTTCTAAAATTATAGTAATAGAGTATTCAATACTAAACACCTAGTGTAAATTTTCCTATTAAGTATATCCCACACTGAGAAAGAAGAGATTTCAATAGCAAATTCACACAGAGTTCCGGTATGTTCTGAGTTGGCTGCACAGTGCTGTCTGCATCCCAGCAAGCAAAGGGAAGACCTGGTGTAATATCACGAGGGACTTATTCACAATTTCCCTCCTGTGTACTCTGTACTGCAATCAGGTATAGTAGAGAGAGTAAACAACAATCTCCTACTTCATGAGATAACAATGGCATTTCTTGGAGGACCTGGGCTTAGGTCAACTCTTGAGTGGAATGTCCCTACTGAAATCCAGGACAATAATCTTATCCTGAGAAAAATCAGCAGACAAACAGTTAAAAGCACTAGCAGTCAGACTTATTTCTTTATACACTATTAGAGATCAAATTCATGACAATAATATGATACCACATCACCATTTGCACATGAGTTCTCTGTACATGAGATTTCACAAACCCAGCTTGGGTGAGAGCACAAAAGCTTTCCACAGGGTCAGGGCTCTACAGATAGACTCTCCTCCAGTAACTACATCACACATTCAGAATGCTCAGTATCTCCAAATGGGCACAGTTACACAAAGGTTTTCCCCACTACTACACCAATCCACCACACATAAACTGTCAACTTGCAACGAAGTACTGTAATTTGAGCAGTCTACAGAAACAAACGCCTTAGAAAGCTCAGAGATCAGGCTCCCAAGAAAAGTGGACATGGCACCAAGCCTGTCAGAGTTCAAGAAGCCTTTGGACAACACTCTCAGGCACATGATGTGATTCTTTGGGCTGTTCTGTGCAAAGCCAGGAGCTGGACTCAATGATCATTGTGAATCCATTCTAACTTAGAATATTCTATGATTTACAATCAACAGAATGGTACCTTACACTTTGGGACCGCTAGGCATTCCTGGACAAGTTTACACCTAAGCAAGAACTTCACTGTCAACATTCCCTGTTGACAGTGAACTCAGCTCAGCTTGGGTGATCTTTACGCACTCAGAAATTTCAGCTCAAATTGGCTGAAAATTGGTTCAAGGAACACCAAACAAGCAACAAATGTATTATTTTTCTCTTCCCCACAACTGAATTACTCCACCAACACATGCATCATCAAAAAACCCAAATAAAAGCCAACCAAACAAAAACACCCCATTTCACCTTCATCATGGCCAAGATCACACTGGGGAGATAAAAAAACCGGGACATGG
Source organism: Campylorhamphus procurvoides (assembly GCA_013396655.1). NCBI lineage: Eukaryota > Metazoa > Chordata > Aves > Passeriformes > Dendrocolaptidae > Campylorhamphus > Campylorhamphus procurvoides. Next base: position 2,972,091 of record WBMV01000298.1, on the reverse strand, counting down.
ATTCCAGTCAATTAGGAAACACAAATACTATCTGAATATAACATGAAAAAACACATGTAGAAAGCCAAGAGTTGTTCTCTCAGCAGAGCTGACCACTATCTCGGCTATAAAAACTGTCCCAAGCACAATGCGCAAATGCAGGAACACAGGACAGGTTACCACACTCTTTTCTCCTGTAAAATTTATTTTGCCCAACAGATGGAAAACATTTAAGGCCAAAAAAAATCACATGTCCTACCAGATCATATTCTGACAAGACGTCTGAAAACCCCCCAAGTATCTGAGGGGAGCAAGACAGAAAAAAGAACACTATCTCCAGCACCTACCTACCTGTAGTTACACTCCCATAAATTGGGTCAGGCAAATACAAAAGAGGTGATGGAACCACACAAGTAAGAGATTAGAAACTTCTGAGATGACTTTTCTGTGAGTGCAAGACTAAGATTAAGAAGGTAACAAATGTAAGTCCTATTTCCTCCCATTTTTTCTATGATCAAGAATGCCTAGATTACCACTGGCAGAGCAACAGCTGCAGAGGATCATTTTAAATCATCCAATAAGTGAAAAATTTTAAACCTAATCTTTTCTCAGAGGCTGCAGCAAAAGCCCCAAGAGAACAAATGGTCTGTAGAACTCAAGCAGGAAAAAGCAATTGTATTCATTCTTCAAACATATTTAATCTCTCACAGGTAAATTCTCAAATGGCAGTGTAAAGGAAAATCCTGATCTATCACAGCAAAGACAACAAGACTCAGTTTCAATTTCATTTATAGCATTTCTGAGTAGCAGAGGACTATACATTTCCAAAACGATTGAAAAGAAAAAGAAACCTGGAACAATCCATGGACATGGTGAGAAAAATGTTTCTATTACAACAGGCATTAAAGTCTAGAACAGTAAGAACTCCAAAAGACCAGGAAAATTATCTGATAATCCTGGATTTCCTTGCTTGTGGTGCCTCTACTCATTTGTTTCATTTGAAATAGAAGGGGAAATACACAGCTAGTAATAACTGAGGGATAGCAACAGCAGCCCAGTACTGAGGACTTCAAATCACAGTCAAGAGACAGGGAGAAAAAAATAAATCCTCAATATGCAAATGATTCTGTAAGACTACAGAAAGAAATGCAGTAGCTTGCAAGACAAAGATTAAAATTCCTTTTGCTCTCCTCCCTCCTTCAGGCCCCCTGCATTGCTGTTTGCCAAAACTATTTCAAAGCCAGCCTGAGTCCAAAAATCCAAAGCAGGAGGCGAGATCCATAAAACAGCACTTCAACAACATTCAAGTATCCGCTAACAGAAGCGGAGATGAAAATCCTGGAGAAGATAAGTCTGCTTAAGTCTTAGAAGAGAGAGAGGGGACACCCCTCATTTTTTCCCTGGGTGGTAAAAGAACTAGGGCCTCGTGGGTGCTCCAAACTAGGTAACCTGTATGGTTCACAGGGCATGTTCATCCACAGAGAGGAAAAGAAACACATATCTTTACAGTCATGAGGGTCTGTGGCAAGACACCCACATTTCGAATACACAATGCAGACTGTCACATCTGAATAAAGATATATTTTAATTTCACTAATGATGGAAAGTTGCTGTGTAAGCATGAAGGTATCCATGACAGCACTTCATTAGCAGACATGAAATTACATAACTAGAACATACAATACATTTGTTGTAAATAATTCTCTCCCAGGTTTTGCCATGTTTAAATACAGATAGCAGGAATTAGTCCTATTACACACCTATCCCCATTTTTCTTTGTCTTAGTTAGAAACCACAAAAATATTTAGAGCAAAATGTTTAACTAGTATCAAGTTCCAATGCAGTTTATTCACATTATTCATGTGGACCCATTAGTAGACATTTGTAACCTTGTCACTTAAAATGACTGGTTAATTTTAAATTGTCTTTTTAAATTATTAATATTATTTTGAATTTTCCATGTAAACAGTATTTTAACAGCATATTCCCATACTTTAAAAAAAGACAGTGAAAGCAAGCTCAATGTCAACAAGAATCCAAAGTATCCTATATTAATGGCTCAAAATTGTGTTAAGATACACCCTCTTGAAATGAAGCTCTGAAGAAAAATTTGCATAAATGCATTCAACACAGACAAACATTTTTATTTTCATTTTGCACTGTACCTTGTCATATTTGCTACTGGAACCAAAGCCAAAAATCAGAAGGTGACCGTGAGAATCAGTACATGCAAAATGCTGTCCATCAGGAGAGCACTTGCAGTCAAAAACTGCACCATGTCCTTGTCCTTCAATCTGAAATACATCAACATACAAAATAATTAACAGAAATAAATAATTTTCAATTACGATTCTCAAAACTGTGGTGCTGATGTTGAAATTTATTATAAAATCTGTACAACAGTATACTGCTACTTTAAAACAAAGCTTACTTTTTTTAGCTATTCACTTCTCAGTGAATTTTGTAATAATGCTCATGAAAGATGCCAAATTGATAGCAGTAGAAACTGACAGACTTTATCCACAAAGCAGGCATAGTATAGTAACTGAAAATAAAAGCTTCCCCTTGAAGATCCTGCTAATTGAGCCTAACCAGAGAGCTGGGTCCAGTTCAGGGCTTAGTCACTACACCCTTTCCATCCTCTGCCTTTTTGCTAAGCTAGCCCCGAAGCGTTGGCTGCTGTGGTGTTTCAGAACACCTGACCCCTAGAAAACGCACTGACATAGAAAACCCACAATTACACAACTTAGCAACTGCCTGTTTCTCTAATTCCTACTCCTAATTTACTGGAGTGGGGAAGTAGTAGATTTGTGTAAAAACTCCACTTTCTAAAGGAGAACTGCAAAGATTTTAAAAAAGGAATTTTTACCTGATACTCATTTTCTGTTTTCCAGTTCCATTAAGCCAGAACAAATGGGTTTTTGTTTTTCCCTGCAACCTGTCAATCAAGCAGAGGTGACCAATCACCACTCTGAATTTTCATGTCTTCAGCACCTCTTCAGAAAGCCCCTTTCTATTCTCCCCAGCCAAGCACTTTTGCAGTTTCTTTAAAGAGACACCAAACAAAATTCTTTCCCTAACTGTGGCAGACCTATATACTGTCAAAAAAACCCAAAAAACAAACCAACAAAAACAAACCAAAAAAAAAAACAGCAAAACAACAGCCTGCAGACAGTAGCACTATGCACTTCAGCATCTGCAGCACCTTCCAGAGGCCATCAGCAATATTTTAAAAAGTTAACAATTAAGCCTCAAAAAACCTGTGAGGTAGGTACTGTTCCCTCTTACAGGCTGAGACAAAGGCAAGAATTCTACATGTTTTCCCCATGGTCTTACAACATCCCCACACCCCTGCACAACCCCCCAGTGACAGAGGCTTCTACACCTATTACCAATGCTTTCAGGTATTTGATAAAGGTCTTTTTTACTACAAGTAACTTCCCTAAAAACAAAGTAAGTTTCTGGATTAGCAAAAGAGGAAAATAAACCAATGCAAGTTTTATGTTCTCTTTTCCCCATTATTCCAGAAGAAATGAACAGAAGTATCTTATAGAAAGAGATGGAAAATAAAAACAGAGCTTCAAGCAAGTGACACTAACATTGCAACAGCCAGGTATGCAGAACTAATTTAGTCTAAGCAAGATCCAATACCAAAGCAAAGTTACAATTTGTGCTGCTTTTTGCATATAGAAAGCTCACTGTGTTAAAAGGAAACAGTTTAGGAAGCCAGGTGGAAAGCAGAAGGAATTTCAGCACAAGAATAGGCTTTGCAGAAATACAGTAAAAAATTGGAAAAGTATTTTATAAATAGAGATTTCTGTTCCCTTTCCCTTTCTCCAACAAAGGAAACATCGAAGTGTCAAGCTTCCTAACGTTCAAGTCCTCTATAAATAAAATTTCAGGGTTCTGGAGCCTAAGTTTTGAAGACCTTTTGTCTTCCAAGGAAAATAAGGCATGTTATACTAAGAACTATTTGCTAACTATGATAAGGGGAAGAAGGAGAAACAGAAGGAACAAAATACAACTATCAAGATGATGGGATTTTTTTAATCCTTTCCATCAAGAAACAGTTTGGATGGACCATTTTCAAGAACTCATTGGGGATTAGAGTGTTACTTGGAAAACATTCCCTTCTTATGTAAAGGAAAAGAATAGTGTTCTACTATTTGGGAATAAGTACCGTGCAAATAGTTTTACTCTAAACGTGTCCAGAATCTGGTTTTAAAAAGTGCCTTTGGAAAGGGCAACTGTAAGACCTTTTATTACAACCCTTCAAGCCTGAAGAACAAATACTTGAAATAAAGATCCTTATAAGAACAAAAATTATTGTTGAGGAAAACCATCCAAGATATAATTACTATATTATAAATTACAAAACAAAGCCTACCAGAGTGTGCTACGCAGTGGAATTTTTTTTTAAAACAAAACTATTTTTGGATTAATAAATGACACTTTGCAATGGAATTTCTTCAACAATAAAGCTAATATAGAGGAGGTAGTCATTTGGAACTGAAACGAAATGTTAAGTTGCAAAGAAAGGAAGCTGTGGCAAATCAGTGAAGCTCTTAATTCGGCAAGCTAGATAAAGGACTTCAAAAAGAAGGAAGCTGCCTTCCTCACTCCATCCCTTTTAAATCAAAGATACAAGAACTACATGAAGACTGTATCCCAAAGAAGATATGAAGTGCTTACTGTGTCTGGAACCTTCCCCTGCCCAATATAAAGATATCAATGGGAAGACACTGCTTACAACAACAGAAAAAGCAATGATTCATTAAGAGCTATCACAGAATCATAGATTGGTTTGGGTTGGAAGAGACCTTAAAGATCACCTAGTTCCAAACCCCTGCCATGGGCAGGGGCACCTTCCACCAGGCCAGGTTGTTCAGAGCCCTATCCAACGTGGCCTTGAACATTTCCATGAGTGGGGAGTCTATAACTTCTCTGGGCAACCTGTTCTAGCACTTCAACAAAGGTTACGTCCCAACAGAGGGCTGTGAAGAGTGAAGGTGTTGACACTGTTGGCAGCAAAGCAGGTAGTAAGGATTCTTTGGCCACAAACAGGGGAGAAGTAGTAATATAGTAATACTACACAATGAGGATTAAGATAAGATTACCTTTGGTCTTAGCTACAAGAATTAAGAGCTCAATTTGTGCATATTTTCACCAGCAAGGAAACAAGTGGAAGAAGAAGTGAAGAGAAAAATGTTGATGAAATAACAAAATGTAAAAGGGACGACACTTTACCTCTCATTTTGAGGAGACCTTATTGTTTGACCCAAACCAGGGACAATAGCGTTGTCAAACTTGTACACAAAGAAATGTTTTAGATGCATAAAAGTTATATGCATTTGTTGTATGAAAGCAGAATAGTACACCTACAGTGTACAGAGCAAACGCATTAAGCCATTCTGAACCATTATTAACACATAGTATGAAACAACTAAAATCCAGTTTTCAAGAAAAATAAAAGACATGGGAGAAAAAAAAAAGAAAAAAAGAGTCAATGAAAATTAATCAAGAGTAGAGAGTACCAGATAAACTTAACAGACTTTCTTCAGCAAAATAATTTTTTAATGCCAAGAAAATAATTAATTCAGCCTAGATAAATTTCAAAGCCATAATACGGTACTGAAAATTTGGTTTAATTGGAGCAGATTGTGATTAGTAGGAGAAATGCAGAGTAGGTAAACTTTCTACGGAATGGATAACAGTTACTGATTTTGTAAAGACATAGAGAGCTAAAAGGATGTTATCACTGCTCAAGCCAGGCCTTGCTGCTATTGACTCCAGAGAAAAATAAGAACCCTTCAATGAAATAAACATTAGGAAATAATCCACTGAGAACAGATTTGGGACAATACAAATTATATCAACTGGAGCAATTCAGAGCCACCAGGACAAAACCAAAAAGGCCATTAACTTAGTAAAATTACTAGAAATAACTTACTAACACACTTTAGTGGAACTAAGTTTACATACTATAATGCTACACATTTGTATCATGTCTTCCAACACAAGTCATCTGCACTGTTTAAAAAATTAAAAAAAAAATAAAAAAAAAAATCAGTGAACTAAGCCTCTACTAGCCTCAGGTAGAATTCATCCTTCATGTTGGGGCACTGAAGCAATTAGTTGGAAACACGTGGAAAAAGATCACTGTGTATTCATTGCAATGCAGCAACGCAAAGAAAACTGTGCTTCTAAGCTAGACCAGAAGAGAAAGAGAGTGTATATATGCTAGACAAACAATGATAAGAACAAAATCTTCCAAAGCCATACACTTAATTTTTACTTCCCGCATTTGAGATAAGTAAATTCTAAGAGCGACAGCTACAGAGACGTATTTTGACTTATCATGATAATGGAAAACCTATGAGCTCAACTTCATATGGACACTAAGGAAAGAGGACTATCTTGTATGACTATACTAAAACACCTTTAGCACAAAGAGAACTGCTCGACTTAAATGCATAGGAACAAATGAATACTAGTAAGTAACATTCAAACTTGAAAATTGAAATTTATATTCTAATGATCACAACAATTTTCTAAAACTGGAAAAAAGCAATGCTAACTAATTGTTATTAAAACATATAACCTCTTCCATAAACAATGAAACTACAGCATAGATGTTCAAGTCATATCAAGTCTGCAAGTATTTGGGAGTGCCTTTCCAGGTTTGTGCTCTCCTTTGCTTTAAGGAACAATCTGCAACAACAGCATGCTTCCATGCTAAGCCAAAAAAGAAAGCTAAGAGAGGTTGCTACACATGTAGAGGAATGCAAAGAAGACTTAATTTTTAACGCAGTTTAAAAAAAAAAAAAAAGAAAAGAAAGAACCCAGCAGATCTTCTACACTGCTTCCAAAGCAGTAACAAGGGATCAAATGGTAGGAAGAGGACTAGAAGGAATTAAACTAAAAGCAACACATTTACTAAAAATGTTTCTATCTTCCTACCAGTCAAGTCAGTCATCCATTCGGGAACACGGCATTTGCCTTGGAAGATAAAATCCTTCAATGAAAGATCTGACAGATCACCCACACCACTTCATGCCTGAAGTTACATAAAGGATATATATGAATTATTTACAGGTGGGTTTTTTTTAAAGAAGATTTGTCTTATATACATCCTGCAAACTCTGTACTAGCTTCTGTTTGAATTATTAGAGTATTATGCTGGCTTTGCTCTTCAGAATCCGCTGCTCCTCAGGATGTGCTCTCATGTACTATTCAAAGGTGGAACCTCTCAAAAATTTCAAAACCATTTCAGTAAGACTATACACAACTGATTCAAAATAATGCATCCATAACCTTACTGAAGTCATTGACTATAAAATCTGACCTAAAAATACAATCCCACACAATTCTACAGAAAGTGGAAAAGTATATGAAGGCCACAACTGTTTTTACATCTCTAGTTCACACTAGAAATTACAATACCTTGTCTATATGAGCAAGCTGTGTGCCTTTTGGACACCTCCTTTGGCAGAAAATCCATGCACAGAGCATTCTGCTGAGCTGTCCTAGATGGAACCTGATCTTTCATGTTCTTATGCCTGGGACCCCTATTTTTTTGGTATGTCTTTTAGCAACTACCTGGACTAGTTTTAAACTAACAAAGACCTAGTTAGGCCAGGCAGATTTACTGTTTAAAGGAAAGGAAACAATGTTGTAAGCAATATGATAATGCTATTATGGCTTTAGAGTTTGCCACATTGCACTGAAAGTAGAAGCAGAATTTGAAAATAAGAAACTACATCACACAGATCAGTGGAAGATTAGACTTCAGAAGATGGGGCAAGAAAACACATTAAGATACACAGACATAAGTAGGTATAGCATAGGAATTGCCTGTAACGAAGTGTCCACTTAAAGCTAAAAATAAAGGACAGTCAACAACCAGCTCTCTGAAGGAGCAGGAGCACACAGAAAAACCCGATTGCAACTTAGTAGTCTCTGCTTGATTGACAATTTGCAGGAAGAAACCCTTTTGACCTGAATCAATTAATGCCATAACACTGACAATAAATTCTAAACAAAACAAGGATTAAACTGTACTAAAACATTCAAACAGTCATTAACAGGGAATGCGTGTGTCCAAATTCACAAAAATTAAGACATCATTGCCATTATGAAATACATTCCTACTATGACCACCATATTCCAATATTTCTGACTGATTTATATAAAAACACAGACATGTGAAGAGGGCAGGGAGATGACCAACACATCACTGCATCCAGATAGTCTGATTCTTCAACCATACTGCAGACTCTCCATTCATTTCAAGTAGGGTCAAAATAACGCTCTGCAATTTCCATTGTAGAAATCAGGAAAATTCTTAGAAGCTGCTTCAACTTGACCTTTTTATGGTCAAGTTCTGTATGCAACAATTTCAGTCACTGCTTATGCTAATAGCTCCAAATAAAAATACAACATATCCAAAGCTCTCATAGCTAAGAAAGTATTTCTATTAGAATTTTTTTAAGAGACATTGTTAAAAAATTGGGGAAAATGTATAATCTTAAAAAAGGTTCATGCAATGCAACTACCATATATCCTACAAAAGAAATTAAGGACCCACTTGGAAAGAAACGCATGGAACCAGGAACAGCACCAGACAACTTTACATTAATTAGACAATCAGCTAGCTACAGACCTGGGGACAAAACACGCAGACATTATCTCCAGCAATTTCATCCTTATTTCTTAATGTCTGTGGCTGTAACTTTTAACCTTAACATCAACATGTGGGTTGGTTTGAGTTTTTGTTTGTTTTTAATATATAAAAAATTTATATGCATTTACACAGATTAACCTGTATCTGGCTATGAAAAGGCATATATTCACCATGGTAATTTCAACTAGCAAATGTAAAACAAAACTAGTATGAATGTACCCACTTGCTTCAAAGCTTTCTCACTAGATGCATGGCAGTACACATTTTCAGTTTCAAAAACAAGCTTAATATTTTAAATATAGTTATTGCTTCATTAAAGTACCTACCACATTCCCTGATTTTGTGCCAGCATTTCTAAATATAAGCTGTTTCACTAAGACACAAATTCAAATAAAAGCAGCAGTTCAGAGATATACAACTATAATCATGATATAACCAGAGGAGCATGACCTTACAAGGTAGGATAGTATATGCTCACTGATTCTACGGCTACAATTGCTTTCAAAGGCAATCAAATGAAATAAAGGAATTTCAGAGATCACCTTCAAAACAACCTTATCAAATCCACTATTGGTTTCTTCAGTCCAAGGCTTCTCAAAGAAAGAAGCAACCTGAAAATGAAAACTAAGGACCAATGAGAGTCCCTTTTTTTTCATTATTGTATCACAGGCGTAAGAGCTTGGGACTAAACTTTACAACTGGCCAGGAAATCAAGAAACCTAAAACTAAGTTTGAGAGTATTCACAAACAAGTTATATTCTCTTGATCGTATGAAAGCATTACATACTTCACAGCATACGAAGCTAAAACATAGCCTAATGAAAGCTCTTACAGCAGATTAATAAATGAAGGTTTTAATGAGTAGTTCTGCACCATTTCAAGATCCTTCCAAAACACCTTTTCTTCTACCTAACTTTTGTAGTGGTAACTGTTAGAAATAAGGTCATGTTGTAATCCTTTAAGTAAGGAAAGCAGATGCTGGAGTCTAATTGTCTCAAGTGCAGACACATCTCCCAGTGAAATAAAACTTCTGGTTTTTACAAACAGTACTTCAGGAATATCCAGACATAAGCACTCCAGCTTTTCAAAAATGTCTATCAAGCTTTATTTACACAACTGTCTCACTTCATGCACCTGACACTGGTGTAGGGAGATTAAAAATTAAGTTTAAAAGTAACTGAATTTTCAAGTAACAATATATAATCCTTCTCTAAAAAATAGAAGGTGCTAAGAGGAATTATGATTGTTTGCTTGAAAACTACATAAGCTGTGGCAATTTTTCCCCTTTGAAGTATTTTCTCTTTAATTTGTGGTAAAACAAATATATTAAGTCATGCTAACTATCTGATCTTAAATATTGCTAAAAAAATCCTGGCCATCTTTCTCAACCACAGCTCTGTATTTTCACATTTCTTGATAACAAGCACTGTTCCATCAAATTTGAGACTTCACTGGAGAAGCCAACCCAAGTTACTAGTCAACTTGGTAAGACAGGATAAGACATTCAGTTTTTGCAATTCAATAGCTGAAAGTAAAGACATTCAAATTTTACAATTCCATAGTTAAAAAGTTTGCAGACTCATTAAGGTTTTTATCCTTCTGCAAGGTTACAAGCTTTTTTGGATTTGATTTGGATTTTTTGTTGGGTTGGGGTTTTTTTCCCCAAGGATTACTGACTTCTGCAGTACTTTCCAAACTCCAGCCAAGAACATAAGTAAAAAAATCAGCCTCCAAGTTCGGTAGATCCCCTGATAAAGTAGGTTATGCCTGTTGTACTCTGTATTCAACAGCAGTTTATATTTAAGTACTTTGAAAAGTTTTTCAGTACCAAGAACTTTAGAGTTGCTGTTCTCTATTAATGTACCTGTTAAGGAGAATGACTATGTTTAAGTTTTGATGTGAGAATATAATGTCAAGACATGTAACTTGATATCTTGCTGAAAGGATCCATATCTATTTACATAAGGTTCCAGCAACATATCCTTTCAGAAAAAAAAAGTTTTGTCCCCATTTCTCTTCTAGCTGCCACAAATATTCTTTAGAAGAAAAAAGGAAAAAAAGAAATAATAACTTTGCTTATGCAGTTAAATCCAGATTTTATTCTAAAATGTTAACTAATTTGCTTCTGAGATGACCATTTTAAATGAAGTTGGACAAAATAATGTTACTAAATTTATATGAAAATTGTCCCTGTGAAACTTGATTTTATAAGGAAAGTGACACTTTTCAATTCATCTACTTACATAGTACCGGTTTTAATGCATGCTTTTTAATACAGATGGAAGAAACTATGCTCATTACACTGGTCAAATCTTTCACTAAGCTATTAGACATTTTGTGAAATAAACACAAAAGTGTGTGTGTAAGCCCCTACTTGGTTTAAAAAATGTTCATATTTAAAATCTAAATTTCATAATTGTTGATAATAAACATACTGGAAAGAACAAAACAAGCCACAAGGCTTTCAATTCTGGATAGCATGTCTATTTACATAAAATTTAACTAATGCATTTTACATGAAAGTGTGGGACTATTCCAACAGAACAGCATCTACAATCAAACCAAACAGCTAGGATTCTGGTACAGAGATCTAAATCAGAGATGAAAATAAGCCCCAGTTAAAAAAAAAAAACAAAACCACCATAAAACCCCAAACAAACAAACAAAAAAACACCACCTCTTCTTTTTTTTTTTTCTTCTAGGACACATGAAAACCTGTAAGAAGCCTACTCCTACTATAAACCAACTATAACTATCACAGATATTGTTGTCCTTTGAGTTTACAATGAAAGAGCATGTCTTAGCTCCAGGACCAGATTTTTTCAAAAACAGCCAAGAAATGCAACTGTGGTCTGTACCTTCTCCAATGCTGATGCAACAGGCAGGTCAGCTGCTCCCTCACACTTTGCAATTTTAAAGGTTTGTTTTCTTTTATTTCTTTTTTCTGACTATTTCCATAAAAGTGGGACAGAGGGCATAAGAACGACAAACACAAATTCAAGCACTAAGTGTTACACTGCCGTAAGAAATCCACTACTCTTGAGCTATCAATATGGTTTCCAGGGCAAGCAACATTTACTCAATGACACAGAGGAGAACACTGGTGTTTCTGGTAGAGATTAAAGCTTTTCTTTCACAAATATAACTGAGTTACCTGTCATTTCAAAGGAAGTTGAAGGTGAGAAAGGAGGAAAGCAGATTCAGTTAAAATTTTTTCTTTCCCCTCCAAAAGAATCAGAAGGTCACTTCAAATCACTGGTTTATGTATTTCAAATTGTAATGCATTTCTGAAACATACTCCTGGTATTTCTATATGTTCTGATGAAGCGTGCTCTGGCATTTAGAAAAAGACTCATCAAATTCACAACAGTTAGAGATACGTAGCGTGACCTTTAAGTGTCAAAGGCTGAGGTGGCTTAGTCCTCCAGCAAGTCAGACAGTCACAAAGGTAGGAAGATCTGAAGCACTCAAATCCATGAATTTAATGCAAGATCATAAACACATTCTTTTTGTATTAGTATTTCAAAGTATTCTTCAGAATACAATGAAAGGACTAAGGCCCGCCTTTGCACTGAGCTCAAAGCTCCAGAACTACCACAGAGAGCACATTGCAAAGGAACCACAATACATGACAGTGCTCAGAAAGACTGTCTTAAAGCTACAGTAATGTAATAAAAATCAGTCCAAATGATCAGTTCACAATCGCGAACACATTAAGATTACAAATAAGCAAAAGGCTAACCTTGACAGGCTTTCAGGCACACAGGAGACTCCCGAGGCACACAAATTATGTCAGACACAAGAAGGCCTATTGCTGGCTACAGCAAAGCCTGACTTCTCAAAGATGCAGCTCACAATGAGTCAATCCAGTAAGACAGAAGAGCAACACCTAGCCATAAAAGGTCTTTCATTGTTTTGTTTGGGATTTTTTTTAAATCTGCTGACCAGGAGAATAATTATTTCTTGGAAGGCTTCAATACACCTCTTAATTAATTTCTACATTACACAAAGATTTCTTACATGTTGTAAGCCTAGTCTTTAACATCTAAAACACAAGCTTTCTGGTTCAGTAATTGCATAGCCTATCTACAGAATCTACCAAGTCAGATATCCAATTCAGGCAAAACAATGACATTCAATGATACAGTAAAATATTCTACAGTGAGAAAGACTGTGAAAATGCCTGCTCTCCCCTAAACTTTCATTCTTGCTACTATAGTACAGTCTTCATACTTCCAACAGCATACTTCAAGTAACAAGAGTCACTGTATGTTCCTGCAACTATTCTTAAAGCTATGCTGTAAACCAAATTATTAAAAAAAACCCTAACCAACCCAAAGAGAATAAACAGAACTACAGGGCTGTACATAGCCTAAAATCTTTTAGGAAACTTCTTTTAATATTCTTCTACAGAGCAGCCCACTCATGGGACAAGAACTATTAGCTTTATCTCAAGAGAAACCTACACTCAAAAGTCCGAGACAGAATGTTTTCTGCAAGCAATCTGAATCAGCAGAGCTCAGCCCCAGGAAGGACTGCTTAAAGGAAACTGCCTAAGTCCAAAAAATAACGATCACTGTAACACCACAAACCTATTTAGGGTCAGACTCAAGGAATTCCGGTACTCAGTGTCCAAATGGCAACACCAACCAAAATCCAATCACTGAACCAAAAGAAAAGCCGTGCATCCACCTAACATTACCAGATACCTCCTTTTTGATCTGGAAGATTCTGAAGTCACAGTAGTTTTCCTTTTTCCCCTCATACATTCTCAGAATTGAGAAACTTCTGCCTAAAGGCTAAGGGAACTAAAAATGTTAAGGCTAAGCTGCAGTATATACCATCCATAAGATAACCCTGGCATTTCTAACAAATCAACAGTTTTAGATCTATTAAGAAGTAACTTAGTGATAATACCTGAAAGAAAACAGATGCTATGACAAAAACTGAATGGTGTACAGCTTCTATTTATGACCTAAGAGAACTAACCCTGCAAATTCAAAAGCCTGCCTGAAAGCCAAAGATAATTTCTACCACTTTCTAATTTGCCTAGAACATCTTTTGCATACCCAAGAAAACATCAAAATGCCTTAACTCCCAGGCTACAGACTCACATCTCTCCACAGTGGCACAACTTCCGGGGAAAATTGGGAAGAAGGCCTATCTAGACATTATAGCCAAGATGCCCTCCTAGGTAAGTGGCAGACATTGAACTGAGCACCTTACTGCCAAGAAAAGAATCCAGGTCCTCCACTTCCCAGCTCTACTGCTAAGGAAATCCAAAAAGATGGGTGCCACCTGCTCCTGTGCCCTCCTTTAGGAAAGCAGGAACCTCCTTCAGTTGTTGGCAAGGTGCTTTACCACACAAGAGATATAGATGCCTCATTGCAGGTCCGAGTAAGGAGCTGCATTTCAAATATATCTCTATGTACATTATCATGCAGCTGCTTTTACTAGACAGCCCACCATTCAGTGTACTTTTTTCCTCTGGATCATCCACTAAGACACCTACATCTTGTACACTGTTCAGCAAAATGAGCCACAATTTAAACATTTACAAGGGTCTGTGCTGTTCTCTTCTGTAGCAGTAACACTATTTTTGTGAAATATATAAGGTCTGAAACAGTTGGCTGCAGCAACTAATTAAAGTTTATTACTCTATTTCTTTGGAATGTTTATTTGTACCTGGGAAATACAGCATGTGAAACTGCCCTAATATTACAATACTAAAGCCACAACCTCATGGGATTCCTTGGAAAAATGAATGACAAATACATCAAGAACATAGTCTTCATTAACATCTGTATTAAGTCAGGACTGGCACAAATATTACATAGGTCAAAAAACAAACACCTGCATTTGCACATGCAATTTAAAATCATCTCAAGGCTTACTTGCTGCATCTCAAAACTGCCTAGAATGCTTTAACTATCTCACACTCTTGCTATTTCTATGGCAAATTTCACACTCTAGCATAGTGAATATGTTCCATGAGTTTAGGTGACTCAAGTCACTGAATTAAACCAGTTTTGAAAACCCATGAACTCAAAACACCCATTTATGCAACCAATGCTTATACAACTAGACCAAATGAAGTGAAGACTACAAACAAAAATGTGACAGAAATAAAATATATATACTTACTGAGAGTAAACTCATGTGACATTTATGGGACTGATATTCCTATTAATCATAAAGACCAGAATCTGGCCAACAGACCAAATACACTCCAAATTAACCATGACTGTGGCAATTGATTTAATAGTAAATCTTAAGTTTAAAAACCAGGGAGAGAATGTTGTAGCATCACCAGAGTGACCTAGTGGGACTAAGTTGTAACCCGCAAGGCACAAATAAATGGGGGAATTAAAGTTCATGTTAAATGCAAAACAAAAAGTATGTTTGGTTACTATGGCTTTCGTTGCAATTTCACATTCACTGACTAGATAAAAGAATTAAGTTTCAAACTGATTGATGCTGGCCGTGTACCTTAATTTTTTTTAATGCTGACAATGAAGGCATTTGAAGCAGGGTGGAAAGCAACTTAAAAATATGTGACTCTACTTTAGGATTTTGCCAAGAGGCTTTTGATGTATAAAGCAATCCATCTCAAATAGGAATACCTGACTGGACTAACTTTAAGCCAACAGTTATCCATAAATTTGCTAACTCAACCAACACCCCTAAGGCCTGAACTTTTTTTTAAGGAGCTTTTGTTATGATAAAGTCACCCCGTGCTAATTCTGGTACCACAGACCAGGCAGTTATAATGAGAGGTTCTTGAATGGTAAAGCAGATATCTCTTGTCACTCAGTTCTTAAGTTTGGTTCCTCCAGATGTTCTTGTTTGATCCGAAAGAAACCAATATGTAAAATTTCTCATCCTCTACACAGAAATACAAATACTGTTTATCAGAAGTATAAGATGAATATAGAGCAAGTCAGTGAAGGTAACAGTGCTTATCAGAATAATTTAATAGTGGCTAATCTATTTATGTTCCCAGCTGATACGTCAGTTAGGAAATGGAGAAGACTGACAGCTCTGTATGTATTCATACCCTTCTGTAGTAAAGCAGAACATTTAACATTTGCAGCTCTGCAGAGGTGACTGTGCAATCTCCTCTCCCTACTCCCCATCATCTAAGAAAACCTCTAGTTTCCACCCATGTCTTTTGAAGCATCAAACAGAAGACTCGCTGGTGAAATATTCAGACAGAGAGAGGCCTCTCTTGCATACCTGGCTCATAAAACTTAATTCATTAGTTTGAGACCAACTGATTGCCACACTTACAACTCCCCTTACCTCACACAGCAGGCAGACGTTCTCATGTCAATTTCTAGCGTGAAGCACAGATTACTAGCTGCTGACATCTTCTGACTGTCTACAAATTTCTCTGACACTGGAGATCTTAAAACATACGTGACTCCTACCCTTTCTAGGTGTTTGTGTTGCACTGCACTCTCAGATATTTCAATCTATCAGGGGTTGCCTAACACCACAGGCACCTGAATTTAGATCCTGATAGCTCTTAAATGGACTTGCCTTACAAAGAACAGATGAGCTCAGCCTCTTCTAACCTTAAACTTCATGAGAACCATCATAGATCCATTGTAAGTAGTAGCAGAAAGGCAAGCTAACCATGCAATAAGAACATACACCTCAACTGGTAACAGTGAACAGCATTGAGTAATGAAGATCTGTGCTCATCACTCCAAGATGATTGTCTTGGATCCTTCATAAGTTGAGTTATAGAAATTATCCAGAGGGAACACTACTGAACCTAGGTCAGTGCTGAAGTAGGCTAGGTTGCTGCCTCTCCAACTAAGCTTGGCTGAATTTTCTCAGAGACTTTATGAACTGTACTGCACATCTCAAAACTTCTTTAAATTCAGAGTGACCTTCCTGTCTTGACTTCATTTCTAAATGCCCCTTTTTTTTGAGAGTACATCTATGGTAGGTCTCTTCTTCAGATGATCTTCTTTACAAGACTGCCATTCCACTATGGCTTAAGCCCATTTGCCTACTCTCAGCATTCCAAATGATTCTCCATATTCTACAAAGACTTTCGTAATTTTCTTCAGGAGGCAAAGTCGGAATTGCATAACACATCAATACTTATTTGAGAAAAAAGGTATGTACAAAGACCCATTTAATATCAAGGAACAGATAAAAATACCTACTGTATCCATCATGCAGAAGAATTAGTTTAGTGCAGAACAGACCAAATTTGAAACCTGCATGTGGCGGAGCTCTACACAGAAAGGCTGACAGTATTCAGTTCAATGGGCCAAGGCATCAGACAACACCGTATGAAATCAGGTAACTCCTGAAGAGCTTTAGCCAGATTAAGAATTAGTAATGCAAAAATAAACCAAGTTCCACCTTGGCTCCCCAGTCAGGAAGCAGAGCACTAAAGGAGGGTCTTTGTCACCCTGTCTCTTACACGTGATCTCTGACAACATAGCTAACGCTCTAATTTTACATGAATCAAGCATAGTGAAAGACAACACTATGAGGTACAGCCAAAGAAACAACTTCTTACAGATTTACTCTTTGCCCCACTAAACTGAGCAGGAATTCTCTTGACATCACCAGATGCAGGATCTTGCCCTATATGCATGTTTCAAGATGGCCTACACAAGAATGTACTAAAAACAAAAACTTCAGAATGGTTGCTCTGGCATTTCTGCATAAAACACAATAATTACCATGTTGAAGTAAGAGCGGATTTTGACCCCTCTTGCCAAATCCCAAACTATGACATTTCCATCATGTCCAGCAGAGAAGAGAACTCTTGGATCAAACGGATGAGGTTCAAGCACAAATACTTCATCTTCATGTCCCTAAAAATAAAGACACAGCAAGAAGAATAAGACTATTGTATCAAATATTTACCCAAGAATTCAACATGGTAACACAAGCAACTCCCACATTAAACTGTGAAAATGTCCAGCAAAGAACTACTTTGATGAGACCTTTTTTCTGTAGCAGTGCATTACACTATTTTCTCTCCAGTTGCAATCTTAGATTCCTAAGTAGCATGTCAAGTATGTCACCTTCACAACAAGTATTAAAAAGATTACAGTCCACAACATTTGGTATTTATGAATGTTCCACAGCTTTCCATTTTTTAGGCAGAGTATCAGCTAGAAATTTAATTTAAACCCATAAAGAATCAGATATTTAACTAAAAGTTAGATAACAAGATTTCCAAAATTAATACTGTATTTTAAAGCTTTGTACTAAGTATTTCCATCTCTAAACAGGGCATCTAGTACCTAGAGTTATGTATTTTCTCAGTTACAAAAAAAAAAAAACATCAGATATTAGTAAAATAGTTGATTTATTTTAGCTAGAAGACTTAATTTTTTGTACTCATGAAATGATTAGGTTGCACAAGTGACTCTGCTTAAATCAGGCAAATTTATCCACTAAGGGCATTTCAAAATACCACATTAAATAAAAGCAAAATGAAACAGTTGTTTTGTTTCCTTCTTCAAGATACTACTTCAGTAAAAAAAACCCCACAAAAACAAAGTGTCCAAAGTTAGTTTCTGACACCTTGAACAGCAATGGTCGCTTGCAGCTTTACAGCTTTATTTTCTAATAAGCAGTTGACAGATATCTCTATCATACTTCAATTATCTGGAAACATTTGTCAAGGCAGTTTACAGACAGGAAAAAAACATACAAAGAAGATTGTTGATGATGTACACATAAATTTTGCATTCAGCATTGATAAATCAAGATGCTACACTTTACCATGAGAATGTGGATGAGTTGGCCAGTAAAAGAATTCCAAACTTTCAGAGTCATGTTATTTACTGCAGTTATGACAGAGTTGTCATGCCGGTCCCATGCCACCATAGTCACTTTCAGCTTTGTGATTTTATCTTCAACTCCTTGCAAACTTTGTCTAAAACAAAAGAGTGCGACATTTCAAAGCAATCTTAGTATGCAAAAATAGTTTAATGCTACTAACAGGTAAAAATATTACTGTATTTTGCTTTTAAGAACAGATGAATTACTTCTTCCAGAAACTGGAGAAATGAAAGATGTTTTCCATTATGTAGCATATAGAATCACAAAGAATTGTAGATACTTAAACAACGATTATAGGATCTCCTTAGTATCTTACGGACAGAATATGTTGATCTGTTTTTTTCAAGAAAATGTCCTCTGATACACAACCTAACTCAATTACATTTGATAGCTACAGTATTCGTGACATCTAAAGAATTTAAAATCCAAACTAGTCAGCCTGTGAATATTAATTTGTACTGGAGAATATTTGTAGTAAGTAGGTCTAAACATGGATCAAGGTATTCTATTATACCTTTAAATGAGTTAAATTCTCAGGCTACATTTAGTACTACACCACTACCCCTGTATCACTTTATGATTGGTAATAATGGTGCTTAATCTTGCATGAAATCCAAAAAACAGTCATCTATAGTATAATCTACCAGAATATTCCAAAATGACATTTTCGTCAGTGTGGTTTAAAGACTTTTAAATGGGCTTTTCAAGCACATTTATTTCTGGGAAATCATCAACCAAATGCAAAAACAGCGTATTAACACCGAGCAGACATAAAAAAATAGAGAATCTTCCGTATAGTAAGCACTACAACACATTACACAATAGTATATACTGTACAACTCAATAACAGAAAATGTAATTCTAAGTGGATTCCTTTCTAGATTCGATTCAGAACCCAGGAGGCCTTATAAGCTGAATTCACTCTTCCCTTTCAGTGCAGCAGTTTCATTTTCTTTGATAAAACTGTGCTTGTGTAGAAAAGATCAAATTTGGAACTGCACAGAATTCTGCTAAAGGTGCTTCACCGAAATGAGCAGTTCAGGTTCTCAGACAAGTTCAGCATTGATGATCACAATGAGGAATCCATTCTTATTTTTCCCAGAATCAGTTAAAATTATGAATTTTTACTGAGAGTAACTCACCCGTTATCAAAGTACCAGTGTTTTATACATTCTTGTCCAACAGTTTGATATTCATGTTTTGTTGCACTTGTCCATAAATGACAAGATACTGTATGATCTAAACATAAAACTAAATGACAGCTTATTTAACCTTCTCTTCCATCCCTCTCTTGGTCTTTCAAGTATTTTTTTCTACAGGATTACTCCTGAAAACTTTTTTTTTCTACTAAATATCATCCTTCAAACCACTCCATATGAACAGTACGGGGAAGAAGGTTTATCCCCTAAACCTGTTGTACATCTTTTTAATGTATGTCAACTGGCAAGCATCTTCATACCAAAATAAAGAGGTGCAAGCCAGAATTCCTACTAAGTAATTCTCCTTCTTCAAGCATCTTTTGTTGCTTGTTCTAGTGTAGACAAGTTTCTCATACCTACAAACTTGTCAATTCTTAGATTGTTTTAACAAATGAGAACCCATTAAAGAGCAAGCGATTTATTTGCTCTGGCATGCTGTATGAAAAGAACCCAGTACTGTGGGCCTGCAAGTTCCACAGTATCAGTAAATATTACTAAAATGCAAACAGTCTCAGCAATAGATCTGACCTGGCTTTCTTCCTCCAGAAATAAATGTCTATGTAAAAAGCCATATAAATTTGACCCTTAATGGGTTTTGAGTATCTTTTATTCCTTTAATCTAATCAAAATACTAGTGGAACTAGTATCAGGACAAGCTAGCTTCCATAGCGGAATATATCCTCAAATATTTATTTTCATTGGATTTCAAGAGCTATACAAGTATATTGTACATTTAAGCAATTTAAGCCCCCAATTTTCTTTTCTCCTGCAGTCTTCTTTTATTTAATTTTTTTTTAATAAGTCAGCAAATTATATCACTGGCCCTCAAGAATCTATCTGATAGCAGAACGTTTTACATCACTTACCCCGCTGGGCGAGTAGCCATATCTAACAAAATGCTTTTCCATTCCTTTCGCTTAAATTGCCAGATTCGTGCTGTTCCATCACGGCTTCCACTCACAAATCTAAGAAAAGGGGAAAAAAGTTACTCAGAGATCAAAGACAGATCTGTACAAAAAGACATTTGAAAATTAAAGTTCCAGAATTTAGAAGCTATGAATAAGAAGTCCAAAGAGTGTTAGAATGCTGTACAAATGGATTGAGGTGAAAAACCCTTCCCATAACTGCAAAAAAAAATCAAAGGCCTGCAAAAAGTCTAACCTGCTTCTCTATCCTGAACCCCTTCCAAACTAACTGTTCTTTGAACTTTGGTGCACCTTGCTGAGTTACAACATTGCTCTGCCACAGGGAGACCACAACCCAATGAGTATTCTAATAGAAGGACCCTACCACACCAAGTAAAGCTAAGGAAAAAACTCAAGGGGTAAAAATAGCTGAAGGGCCAGATCACTGCACAAAAACTATTCCCATACTGTATTCAACTCCAACTCTGATATCTTCTCTGGCTGACATAATCCAAAGAAATAAACCCTAATGATGTGATATGTACTCCCAGTGGTGAAAAATAAGCTAGTACTGTATAAGAAATATAATATTTATCTGAAGATATTATTTCCCAGCTTGAGTTTCTCCTCCACCTTTTTGCTTCTTGAGGTTCAAGGGGAGGAGGAGGAGAAAGAGGTGGGTGGAGCACAACACATCATGAAGAAAGTGTACATTAGCAGATCAAATAAATGAAAGTGTCAGATACTTCATAATAAACTGAAATTTTTTTCTTTAGCATCCTTCACATCCAACATCCAGAACTTAAAGTGAAACACTGAAAAAACATTAGGCTAGCTAAACAAAATATTGTTAGATCTAGTTTGATATTTTTTTCTGTGTCCAGCAGTCACTTACCTGAAGAAATGTTTACATATTAAAATAGGTCTAAAAATGCATGTATTTTATATACACATACATTTCTAAGGAAGAAATTTCAAGTATTTTTTATATTCCTTAATTTTGACAAATTCAAAATACTTTAATCATTACGATGAAAACAACTACAAAGCTGAAGAAATACTATTAAAATTAAACAGTGCAACTTCAATAGGTATACATGATTTTACTGGATAAAGCTCAAAACAGAAAGCTTTACTTTTTAATAACTACTTCCAGAAACTGGTATTAACAAATATCAAAAGACTAGCTCAGAATAAATAGCGTGCTTACCTGCTACTACTGTTAGAAAACTGAATGCTGTCGACTTTGTCCTGTATAAAAAAAAAGGAGAGGAAAAAGAAAAAAAATCAAATTTCTCTGAATTATCCCATTTTATTCAAATTATTATTTTAATAAAATACATATGTAATTTTTAAAAAGTATTTACAGTATGAAACTCCAACTCTGATATCTTCTCTGGCTGACCTGATCCAAAGAAATAAACTCTAATGATGTGATCTGTACTCCCAGTAGCCAAAAACATGCCACCTGAGAAAAACAAAGATAACACTTTAGAAAAGAGAGAAATCTACTATTATCATACTGTTATATTACAGTATCTTCAAAGGGATGTAACATCACGTATTTCAACTTATTCTCTGAAATCTATAGCTGCATCTCATTTCAGCTATGCCTGTAACTGACCTTTAAGCAAAAAGATTTAGAAACTCAAAAGTTTGACTGGAATTGAATTATCTCACATTTACTGTCAGGCAAATATGCAATAGCAGATGTATCTGAAAGATTAGCTAACTAAATTAATTTGCCTGCAACTAAGCCCTTAGAAGCCTTAATCTTAACAAAAATTAAATGGAACTAGAACTCCAGTACATTTTGATATTTTATTCAATTATTTATGTTGTATTCTTCTGTTGCCAGCTCTGGAATCAATGAAATTCACATCCGTGAGAACTCGGTAATCAACACTTTCTTGTACAAATCCCTATAAATTACACCTCAGATGAAGCTGACTCTCAGAATCCTTCTGAGAAAAAGGTTTTATATTGTGTTTTAAAAAGACCTGCTGTCACAAGAGACTTACTTTCAACATTTATGTTTAACCATTTCCAAAGATTTCCATAGCACCAAGCATTAATGCATGAATTCTAAATTTCTATTTTAAATATTTGGGGGGTTTTAACAGCCACTTCAACTCAAATCCATCTTTTTAACAAGAAACCTGCTAGAATAACTGTACTGTACTTTATTTTACTCTTCAAATGACTTCTTATATTGCTACAAAGAGGAGGAAAAAGAGAAAAAGGTCTTTTACCAGCACTAAAAGAAGAACAGATCATTTGGACCCCAGGCCGAGGACGTTCTGTAAACTTCGTTGGCCTCGGACTACAAATAAAGAAACAGTTGAATAATTTCCTAATAGGGTTTCAAAAAGCAAGTCTGTATCTTAGAAATAAACCACAGAAGGATAAAATTAAATATGAAGGAACAGATGGCTGCCCATCTATAAACAATTTCGTGTGACTATGCTTCATGATCTGATCTTTAGGAAACTAAGACATCCATATGGACTAAGTAATCCATGTATCAAGGAGAGTTGTATCACAACTTAAATCCCATTCCCCTCTTTCCTCTGATATTTCTATACAAAACACTCTCCTAAAGTCATCAGCAAACCAACAGTCAGTTGCCCAAAAAGTTCAGTTTTAAACCACTGGGTGTACTGGAACTCTAGTTTTCTCCTGCAGCATATGGCTACTTTTACAAGAGGAAAACAGAGCTTAGCACTCTATATAAACAAGGTTAATGAAAAAATTTAAATAAATTTGAAGTTTCACAGTATTAGAATATAACAGTTTCTTAAAAGGACACATAGTCTTTGCAGGCTAGTTTCAAATACTGCCCAAAATGTCAGAACAATGGTTAGAAGCATGTAAGGGATTTTAATTTATGGCCCTTGCTTTCCACTAGGCATTTCAGAACCTGATGTGGAAGGAGAACTAACGCTTCAGTGGATCTGGCACTTTAAGAGTGTGTAAAACCAAACCAAATCAGATCAGGTTCTTCAATCATTACTTCGATTCTGTTCATGCACTGCAGCAAACTCAAATCAGTAGGTGGTCTTGCATAGTATGCCATCTGCAATCTTCCCTCAAAGAACTAACTTACTAGAGAACAGCAGCACTACACCCACAAGTGTCATCACTAAAGATTTCTTCTAACATAAAAGAATGTATATTCATAATTTATCCAAAATGATATCTTTTAAAAGCAAAACAGCCTATATAATTCATTTCAACTATAGGCAGATGCATAAAAGATCTTTCTCCACTGATCAATTACAGCTATGTCAAAGTATTAAGCACTAAACCTTAGTGATTTTCTAATGCATAAAGTAATAAACATTGGCAATACCAGATAAGAAATCTTCCTCCAAACTGTCCATTCAGTGTAGGCTGTTTCTGGGACCTTTCCTTTAGGAATTTTAAGGTAACTCCCTGCAGATTTGTGAAAGGAAACTTCACAGCAAGGTACACTAAACAAGACAAAGATCTATTCTACAAAACAGTTGAAATCCTTCTTAACTGAGATTCTAACATTAAAAAAAACCCAACTATCAGACAATTCAATATGCAGCTTACATAATTTGGAGCAAGTGTAAATAGATAAGTAGGCTGCTGTTCTATTCCACTGTTGTTTGTGAACTCCACCTGTGAAGTTAGGACAGCTGCAAAATAGAGCAAGTATGCACTTACATTCTAGTTTGGATAATCAATTTAAATTCTTAAACTTATGTCTCTCTAATGTTTAGGCATTAGGAGACAAAGGATTATGTTATTCTTCCACAACAGAGCAGGACTGTGGTCTTTGCAAAAGGAGTTGGGCAATTAGTACTTTTGGGAAGCAAGAAAAGGGGACAAAAGCATAATTTCTTGCAAACATTTCTTGCAAAAAATTGAGGCAAACATGCCTCAATTAACAGGGAAATCAAGATAATTTTTTGTCCTGGTTCCAGCCCAGACAGCGTTTCACTTTGTGAATATTCCCAATGCATTTATTGTTTTATTAGTTTATTAATCTAAGCCCTGCAGACTAACCTAATTCTGGTCACATAGTAGCTCAAGAAAGACTTCTTCACGGGAAAAATAGATATGTATATAACATCTCCAAATTAAGTCTTTATTCACAGGTTAATGAAAAAGGTTAAGCATATCTGAATTCTGATGTATGGTCAGCCCTTTTAACGTCAAGTGCCTTCTGCATAAGAAAGAAAATGGGAAGTACCACATCACACTGATGACAATTGAGAAATCAATGTCTTGTCCAAAACAGGAATGTTAAAATCATCAGCACATGTTTTTCCTCTTTTCAAAATTATGGGAGAAAAAATAGAGGAAGAAAAGCAGTACAGCAAGCTCCTCTACCCAAAACTGTGAGACAGTTCTGCTGCCTTGTTCCTATGGCCTGTCAGTAACAGGCTAACACTGGAAACTTGTGATCCAAACAGGTGGCAGAAGAATAACAATAACACTCTTGTCTCAAAGAAGATACATATGCAAATATTTTGCAGTGCAACTAATTTAATTCTGATGCACTGACCAGTTGTAATAATTCTCCCTTCAACCTGAAGTACATTATTTTTCAGTTTCTGATGACCCAAGGCAGATTTTCTCTCTCCTCCCTACTGTCAACTGGTGCAGGATACAACTTCTGTGTTTATTACCACCACCCAGAATAGTAACAGAAGATTAAATCCTGGGAAAGTCTCCATTGCCTAAATTTTCAATTTTTTTCCCCATCTTGTTTGGACCACATTCTTTGAATTCCTTGCTTACAGCAACAACCAATCTTACCATTCCTCTGTTTGGAAACTGAATCAATCTACCTGGAACTTTACTGCTTTTAGACATACGTGGTAACAGCCTGGTCAGAAATGTCTTTAATGAAAGAAGAGTAGCACACAGGAGGTTCTATAATACTGAAGAACATGAATCCACATTAGTGACAGAAGCACGTGAACAAGGTTGCTCACTCTCCTTTGAACAATGTGAGAATTTTGTGGTCTACTGTGCCAATGTCTGTGTTTTGTCCTATGACATCAAATCTACTGCAATCTGTCCTTTTGCAGTTCATCAAAACAGAGCTCTTGTCACCAAACATCCCCTGACTGGGCTACATGCCTGACCCAAATACTGAACATGCCTCAATTAACAAAGCTCTAAAAAAATTGTGACACCAAGATGGAAAAACTTCTAATTTCAGAGATACTATTAATTAATTTACTGCAGCAGAGTTGTTGGCAAAGCTGAATTGCAAGAATTTTTACAATCTAAGAATGAAACAAAATAAACATTCGCAGAGACAAAAAACCAAAATCCAGGAAACACAACTAGAGTAAGGCACTCTGCATTAGAAAGCTTAAGCAATGTCAGAGTCCATTTTAATGGCAAATACTACAATTTTCAAGATAGTGAGCTTTCCAATTTTTCATCATCTCTTGAGAGAAATAATTGCTTCATAACATTTGATCTTATTTTATAAGTGGGGAAATAACAATTTTTAATTCTCTCATCTCCTGAAGAAGCTAAAGACAAAGATTCCCTTCAGAAAGAGTTCTTCCCAGGAGGAACTAAGTCAAATTTTCAGTTAAAGGCAGGGAATTGATACAATAGACTTAACTATACAAGCCAGATTCCACTGAAACAGCTCTCAGTGTAGTTAAGAACAAAACTACTTTTAATTTGAGAGCACTGAACTGAATAGTGTATCCCAACTCTGCCTTTCCAGTATTTCCAGAAAAAAATTAAGCAAAATACTCCTGGCACTGCCAGTCATCTTGAAACTAAAATCAACCACACGATCGTGATGAGGCTGCCCAACAGCTCATAATCTTACCTTGCTGCCAGATCATTCAAGTAATGCTGATGCTGAGTACAAAAAGCAGGGAGTGGGATATATAGATTGTTTTTTTTTTCTTTTAAGTTGCTAAAATTTCAACTTCACCATCAGTCCCCATTTGAAGTGTTGGATAATTTAGTAAAACACACCACTGATAGCAAATCCATTCTTAATGCACAGGCTGCAGTCAAGCTCAGGAGGAGCATGAAACCAAGTTCTACTTAAGCATTTCACAGCACCCTTCACCTAGTCTACTCAGAACTCTTGGTCTTGCTTAAAAGTTCCAATTTGTCCTTCCTGGGGTGGGAGTGGTGCTGGAACCAACATGCAGGGCAGCAAGCTTGGGGCCTGAATAACTGTGGTGAGAAATCTTCTTTGCCAGCTTTCCTTCTCTTTAGAGATACTGAACAGAAGCAAGACTCTGTTTTTTACAGGACAAACTTTCCACTTCACCAGTGATTCTCTCTCCCAGATGGCTTACACATTATGCTTTTAAAAAGTAACTTTAATGAGGGCCTTCTGAGAAAAATTAGTAGGCATCTTTCCTTTGATGTTCTTATATTGCTAGAACTTGCTTTTCCCCAGCACGTTACTGAATGGATGCGGAGGGAACCTGCCATGTTTCCACAGTTCTGAAAGCAGAACTGGATCTAAATATGCAAGGAAGTGCAATCCGCTCACTGAAAACTGTTATGACAACATAAACCTATTACTGAGATATGCTGGTCATGCAATGCAGCCTCCTTGTGGAAAATTACACTGGACTCCTAGTTTCCCAGTATGATTTATTTTGGTTTACTGGAATAAGCATAATGATCACAATTGGAAAAGTTTACAGTTTAGCATATTAAGTAAAACTTCCTGTAGCTAGCAAGTTTCCCTGAACTAGTATACTGTTCAATTCAGGAAATTAAGACTTTCTGAGGTGTCCAACTATTTTAATATCATAAGTGACATACAGTTATGCTCCAGTCCCAAAAGGCATGTTTGTTTCTTACTTAGACTTTACCACATTTTTATCAAGTTTTACCCTGAATCAAAAAGCATCAATGACTTCAAATACGTAACAGCTCTACTAAGTTCAAACAAAGATGTAAACTGACGCCTCTTAATATCTTCACATAACGCATAACACCCTGTAGCAACAAGTTTCGTAACTTAGCTTCATGGTTTGTAAAGAACCATCTCCTGGCAATTTGGAACTGGTTACCTTCATTTGATACCCTCTAGAACCACAAGGGCCAACATGCAATTACTCATTACATGCCCTCCTCAACACACTCATGACTGTACATGACTCATCTTCATCCATTTGCTTTTTTCCAGACTTAAGAAATACAGCTTAATGGCTTCCTCTCTCTTCTCAAACTCAACATATAAAATACTTCCAGAACAGAAAATAAGAACAGTAGAAAAAAAAAAAAGTCACAAAATTTAATCTACACTCTATTGTTTAGCAACATGAATAACTGGAGTGACTTGGGTTACTAGACCACTTCCTTGCTGTGCTGTATGAGACATCTGAACTAATCTGTTTTCTTTGTGCCACTGTCTAATCACATCTGCTGACTACTAATACATGAAAGCACTACTCAAATATCTTGTGTTCTTCTATTATTTGCTTGGCACATCTCACTGAAAATTGTCATTCTACAATTACATATCACCATGGAATTACTTGAGAACCCCCTACCACAACTGGTGCCAGTTTTCTCCCTCCTTAAGTTTTACCTCAAGACAAATCCCATCCAACTCCATGATTCATCCAAACATTTATCATTTCTAAGCATTCATCTGCCAACTCATATAGTATAACCTATTTCACTCTCAAAGATTCCACTATTCTCTAATGACAGAATTTGTTTCAAAATTCAATTCCATAGACTAAAACTTTACTTAAGAAAAGGCAAAAAAAAGAAAGAAAGGAAAAAGGTAAAAGACACAAATGTGGGCTCAAAAGGTTTACAATAATCTGTCAATCAGATCAAGATTTCATCTTGTCAACAAGAGCTCAGACTTAGGAAACCTTAAGAAAAATAATATGACGTCAAGGTAGCAATCGCTCTCCTTCACACAAAAATAAGCATGTAAGCCACCATCTCCTCTCCTCAGTAAGAGAGCAAGTTTAACTACAGCACGCACTAGAGGCAGAAGAGGATTAACAACCTGAGATGCAGCTTCAATTACAGTACCAAAAAAAGACACAAAACATCCAGAGAACATGAAAATAGTGGAAGTCCAAACAAACCAGAAAAATACCTAGGCAAATGTGCCTGCAACCTCTGCTTAACCTCATCACACTGCAAGAAAAAGATAGTACCAGCAATTACCAAAACTACAAGAAAATAGAACCTACCTGCCAGAAGTATGCATCCAGAAGAACACATGCCATCCCCAAAGCTAAATCACTAATGACTACTAAAAATCCATTTCCAATCTTAAACTACAAGTGTTTTATGATAAAGGAAAAGATCAAAAAGCATTTGAAAGCTACTGAATGAACAGATTTTAAAAACTATCTCTATTTGAAAGCCCTGACAACATTTTTAGTGTTTTTGAAGGCGGAAACTTCAGCCACCAACACAC
Source organism: Campylorhamphus procurvoides (assembly GCA_013396655.1). Taxonomy (NCBI): domain Eukaryota; kingdom Metazoa; phylum Chordata; class Aves; order Passeriformes; family Dendrocolaptidae; genus Campylorhamphus; species Campylorhamphus procurvoides. Next base: position 2,943,081 of record WBMV01000298.1, on the reverse strand, counting down.
GGCTGCCCAAGAACTCTGCTTTCTGTCATGCTACACTAAAGCAAACTATGAAAATGTAATACAGATAAGGAAAGAATAATCATCAAAATATACCATCCTAAATTATACTAAGATATTACTGTCCCCTTAAAAAATGGATTTTGAAGTCTAAATTGCAGTAATTCTATCAACATAATTTTCATTGCATTTGAGATTAAGAGATGACAACGGAACAAAAAAGCACCAACTTTGACATTATATTACAAAAAAAAAACCAACAGTAGACCTTTTTCTTCTAAATTAACAGATATACTGCATCAATCCACAAAATGCTGTATTATCAACTTAGCTCTTAAGAGATAAGCAAGCAAGTTACAGACACATCAAAAACATCTCATACCAAACAATCACATATTGAACTAGCCAATGACAAGTTTTGTTTTAGTCAAATTTTTCTTCAGCATTTTTATATCATTTTTAATTCCATGAAAAGAAATACCAACAAATAAAATAGCAACTAACTTTATTTTAAGGGTGCCAGCATCCCACAGCCAAAAGCATATTGTTCCATCTGCCCCGGTTGAAGATAAGTATCTCTTTGAGCCACTGCACAGTGGAGAGAACTGGGGGAAGAGGGAAGAAAAAAAGAAAAGTTCTCCTGTTAATCTGTTTCAGATGTGCTAAGAAGTTCCACAAGTCATTGACTTTGTCACCAAAAAAAAATTTTAAAAAAATCAAGTATCCATACTTAAGAAAAACAAATTGCCATGAACACCAAAATAACACAGTGCTGCCCAGTAACTCTTCCTTCAGAACAACCCTTCTGGGTTGCTTGTCAAAGCACTCTGGTTCTCCCCTCCCACCAAAGTTGTGCAACAGTATTCAACTCTAAACAAAACCAAACCAAAACACTCGCAGCAACTGCAGTTCCTACTCAATGCACCTGCGCTCAGAATCACAAGCCTGCAAAGGAATGATACTTCAAAACAGAACTGCCCACATGTCATGCCATTTTTTTGAATAAGGATTACATCTGGTGTTCTTCAAGGTCAGGCATTTTGAAAATAAACATGTTATTTCTTAGTAAATACAATGAAAACTCCTCCTCATTTTGGGGCTTAGTTGCCAGGCATGCATTTTTTATTACATTGCATATTCTCGGGTGGTTCTTTTCTCAATCAAATGACACATTTTTGCAAAGCAAAAACCTACCTGCAATGATGTTATGGACGCACTGTGGCCCTGCAGAACTGCTAGGGGTGCACAAGTTCGAAGGCACCAGACTCTGATCATTTTATCACAGCTTCCAGCAGCTATCATGGTGTTTTCATAGTTTACTGCCATATCAGATATTTCAGCTGCATGCCCTCTCAGGGTAGCCAACAACCTTCCATCATCAGTTGCCCAGATTTTTACAAGGCAATCATCTGATCCCTAGAAGTAAAGTAGAAAAAGTTTCAACCATACCACTGGCTGCTCTGACTTTAAAGTTAACTAACACAATGAACTGAAAGACAGAACTAGTGACATACATATATTCCCCAGCATGCTTTTAACAGTTTTCCACATGACATTCAGAATACAAGTTTACATTGTTTAAAAGTTTACATTGATTCTCTAAAGTATGATGCATAATGCATTTATAATACAAATCACAAATCCTACAGCAAGTTGGTTTATGCTTCAATTAGACTTTTCCCAAAAACCCAGCACAAACTGAAGAAGCTGTTGCAATACATTACTATAAAAAATTACATTAAACATGACAGTGAATTACGAACTGGTACAGTGTTTGTCATTTAATATTGTACCCACTTATGTTTCTTTTCTTTCTAATTTGATCATCATGCCTTACCACCATTATTAGTATACTTAGCACAACAACAGAGAGGTGAAAAGTGTGTGTGAACAGCTATTCCAGTACTAAGTATTACAAACTGCTTTGATATTCACATTAACAAACACTGAAATGACCACTCTTTCTGAACAGACGTCAGAGATTTCCTCTATATATTCATACTTGAAACTCAAGTTTTGCTCATCTTCACACAATTCTAGCAACTGCTTGCCTGTATACAACAAATTCAGAACCCTAGCAAAAAATTCAGAACTCATTCCTTCGTCTTTGCATTCCTGCACCTTCCTGAAAGTCTGAGTATTTTTGCACCTCAATAAAATGACATTTCAACACTGCACAGACACACTGACAGACAAAATTTACTGTAAACGTTTAATACATTTACTCAAGTTCAGAAGCAATACAAAGTTGGGTTTTAACATCTGGAGCACTGATCTGTTATTGGACACATGCTAGAGCAGTCAGAATGTGACAACTTCCTTAAAAAATTTCACCTGAGTTCTTCCTATTCCATCTACTTACAGTGCCTCTGCACAAGTTTATCTAGCATTCATACTTTGAAGAAGTCAAGAGGCAGGGCAATACCATCATTCATCTTTTATAAAAAAGCACCAGGTCTCCTACACGAAGGAGATAGTAAGGGAAGCTTGTTCATAATTACATTTTCTGCCTTTTGGGTAAGGCAAGCAATGGTACAGCCATCTATGCATAAAACTTTCATACTGAGATTCTGCAGACCACATTTGCCTCATATGTTACAGTGCCAGCCCAGGGAACAAAGCAGTCTGTAGAGCTGACAGTAACGGACAGGCAGAATCATAGGATCACTGAGGTGAGAAGATACTTTGGTGTAGTCCAAACTCTGTGCTCAAGTAGGGTCAGGTAGAGCAGGTTGCCCAGGATGATGTATCCACCGCTCATGTTTTGTTATCATCTGCACATCTACTGAAGACACCGTCTTATTCCATCACCCAGTTTCTCTAGTGACTGGCCTCCAGCTGGACCTCATGCCACTAATCACAACCCTTTGAACCTGGCAGTTCAGGGTATTTTCAGTCCCACTGTCCACCCATGTAGCCTGTACATCATCAGTTTGTCAGTAAGGATGCTATGGGATACAGCACCAAAAGCTTCGGTTCAGTCAGGAAAAACAAGATGCACTACTGTCCCTCATCCACCTTAGTTCTTCCATCATATAAGGTTATCAAGTTGGACATAGATCTACACTGATCCCCTTGTTATTGTTAATATGTTCAGAAACGGCTTTTAGGAGGATCTGCTCCATAACCTTCTCAGATGATTAAGATGAATATGAATGGTCTGAAGTTGCCTGGAACAAACTTCTTGCCCTTCTGGAAAATAGCAGTAACATCTGTTGATGTTGTAACATCTGAGCTGCCTCATCTCCTTCCTGATCCAGCAACCAGATACACACCCCAACATTACCCACACTGGTCTGTCTTTAGCCCTCATCTGCAACCTCTCAGCTGATTCATCACCTGTCCCCAGGCAAAGCTCCACAGCAACTCCCATTGTTTGTCATCTTGGCCTACCCCTCCTGAAGAACTCCATTCACAGCAGTTACCCAGTCCGGTGACCTACCCAACACCACCCCACCTCTTTGATCCTAAAGAGATCATAGCCCTGCAACTATATGCATAACAAGCACTTCAAAAGAGCGCCTAGTCAGGACGATTTCTCCAAGCATGAAAGCTTTCCCCACAATTTATTGACCTGTGTGCATACTTGGAGTTAGAAGGGACCCCTAGAAATCACCTAGTCCAACCCTAGTAATGCAGGCAAAATTGAAAGACTCAATCAGTGAACCTACTACACAACTGATTCTATCTTTATTGCTCCTTTCAGCTCAGCTCAAATATCTGTGTGAAAAGAAAGTAAACCACCTTCAAGAATGTTTTCATAAATAGGGAAAACAGGGGACTTCCCAGTAAGATGCTCACATATCCAGAACTTCTACAAGAAGATCTAAAAACCTCTTAAATTTACAATTATTTACCTGCATTTATATGTAGTTGCTAGAATGCTTTTGAAAAGGTTCCAAATCTCACTCATACTGAATACCTTGAAAGAGATACACAGTGCTATTTGTTTTTAAAAAAGAAGTTTAAATTATTAGCTCAGTCACAGGATGTTTTAGACAATCATGTACACACAGGCTAATTTCACTTATAGCTTTTATTCATTCCTACTAAGTTGCTGTGAAGCTAAAGAATAGGAAAAAGAAAGGAAAAAAGTTGGTCAACAAACCCAAATTTTGATAAACAAGCAATGCACACTTCCAAATCAATTTCAATGAACAAGTTAAAACGGGTTTACAACAGAACTAGCAAACTTGCTGTGCAGAGTTTTAAAAGAAATTTAGAGGAAAAAGGATCCCTTTTTTCTCTAAATTGCTTATAAAGCTCTAAGCAGATTCAGTTTTCATCCCTTTGCTCCCTTAAAACAAACATACAAGCACCTATAAAGCACTCTGATTTTTCTCTCACACTACTCAATAAGTTTCCATAAATGATCCTGTTCCTATAGTCAAATTTATACTTCTCTATCTAGAGCTTCAAACTGTCCACCTACTTGATACAATAATTATCTGAAAGACAGTATCAGCTCACATCGTTCTGTTATCATAATGTAAGACTTTAGAGTATGAAGAAGCTTGTATATTCTTCTCAAAAGTGCAGTCACCACCAAAAAATCCAGTAAGCAGAGACAAAAGGTAATGCAGGCTTGCGTGTGTGTAAAACTGCAAATCTCATAACTGAGATCTGAAAGTAGGAGCAAATAGGAAACCCAAAACTGCCAAAACACTATAAAAGGTGGAAATCAGTCACAGACAACATAAATATGTAAAATGGTCAGCAAGAAAAAAAATATTTCTGGGATCTAATGCCACCTGGAGGGTCCTCAGAGGTCTACCTAATAGCAGTAAACCAAGAAAAGAAGATCAGCATAAAACAAGCCTGCTGCCTGCCAGCTGGCTATAGCATAGCTATAGAGGCATGTGTTACACATCTCCATTGCAGACAAAAATGACTGTCAGCCAAGTCTTAACAAGAAAAAAGGGGGAGAAAAAAGGGGGGAGTGGGAAAAAAGGAGAAAAGGGGGGGGAAAGGAGAAAAAATAAGGTAAAATTGTAAATTCTGCAGCATCTTGGCAAGGTAACAATATTGGAGTTCAAATAAATTCGTGTGATTCTATCTGAACTGAACAGGACAATCCACAACTCTTAAAATACTGTTGCGATTCTACTAGTAGGGGCACCAGCTTATGCCACAGCTCACATTTCCAAGGTTATATCTACAACTGCTAGGAATTATGTGCCTATTAAAAAGCATCTGTCAAAAGTGAATCCTAGAACAAGTTCAGTACGAAAAGAGAACTGATGACTGCACTGCCAAGGTATGGAGTAAAATCAGTTCATTTTTCTACCATTACACACACTTGTGGGCTGAAGTGAAACTGCCAAGAAACACTAAAATTAATCTTGGGTTGGAAATCTTACACAGACTATTACACAATGTTTATCATTCCCTAGAAAGAGTAATCTCAAAGGACACTGGAAGATAAAGGTAGGGAAAAAAGATGGCCATCCCTCTTTGCAGTATAAAGTTAAGTAGTGCAAGCACTAGAGAAGATAATGCTTGTTCCTATCACCCTGCATGGGTTCTGCAAGTCACACTCTCCGAGAGACCCAGAATACAAAGTCTCTACCTTCATGAGTTTCAGGGGTACAGCCTCTGCCTCACCATGCTCTTCCTTCCAGGCTGTAGGGTCTGCAGCTCTCTGGTCCAGTGCCTGAAACACCTCCCCCTTCTTCACTCAAGTCGGGTCTGCAGGGCTATTTCTCTCACAGAAGAAGCAGTTGCCCTGGGATTTTTTTAACTCCATCTTAAATACATTATCCCAGACGTGCTGCCACCTTCACTGATGGGCTCAATCTTGGCCAGCAACAGATCCATCTTGGAGCTGGCTGGCATTCACTGTTGGACACGGGGGAAAGCTTCTGGCAGCTTCTCACAAAAGCCACCCCGGCAGCTCCCCCACTACCAAATCCTTGGTACATGAACACAAAATGGATCTACTGGGCTAGTAGGAAAAATGCATAAAATCCTGTTTTCACTGTCTTTAGGCAAAATAAAAGCATTGTCTTTCTAGCAAGCAACTTCTCCCAGATGAGCATGACTCAAAAATGTGCTGAAATCGCTTTCTTTCCTTTTAATTAGAAACAGAACATGAATGAAGTTTGAATTTAGAGGCTTTCAATCCTTCAGAGGTCAGGCGGAACAGGAAACAATTATGATGCATCTTCCAGAAGCAATTATAAATCTAAAATAACTTATCTAGCTAATGCCACACTGAAGGCTGCAGAGCAAAAATGTAAGGTAGGAAGAATTCCCTATTGATGCATGCAAAATTACATGCTACACTAGAGACTTTAGAAGTCATAGTGGTCTAGATTGAAAACAATTGGCACCATTTCATTATACAGACCCAAGTGCAACACAATAGTTCATGACTGTTGATCCACCAACTACGTCAGGCCAGACACAGTAACTTGGATTTTACTGAAATGCAGAATACAACCCACTGATTTTCCAATTGCCAGCAACTACTGAAACATCTACACAAGAAGGATTTACCTAAAAATGCAAAGGTTCGGTTCCAGGCCCTCCAAAATGAAAATTCAGCAGCCACAATTAAATTTCTAGGGTGACTTTGTTTAACACCAGACTGAAGTAATCATGATCTAAACTGGAACTTTTTTTCAAGTCATACCAGGACAGCAGTCAGAAAGTACTGCCATTAGTAGCAGTTCTGGCGTTGTGTGCTGATCCCCATAGTACCCCCCCACCATTTTATTTCAGGTTCTTCTACTTCTCTCATGGAAATAAATTGTTGTAACAGTCAAGAAAATTCTCTGTCTTTTAACTACTTTTAAATCAAACTGCAAAAAGCAAGGGAATATGCAACAAGAAATGATCACTGCAGATGCACACAAGTTTAGTGTATTTCTGGAAAAGCAAAGATTTTAGGAACATGGGAAAGTTGCAGAAAAATGAAGAATTGGGAGACCTTAAGGAGGAGTTTTATTCACTTTATCTGGGAAGCACAAAGAGCAGTTTTTATTTAAAGGTGAACAGTGCCAACATACACACTTTTTATACCTGGTACACCTAAAATCTCCAATACGTTCTACTATCTCACATAAAAAACAAACGCACAACAGAGTCCTTTTCCTGACAAGTTAACCATGCATAAACTACATGAAGTAAGATTTTAATGCCTATGACTTAGCTTGCCAATGAAAGCTAAAGAAATATGAAAGAGTCCCTGTTATGCCCAAAATAACAACTGAACAAATAAACAGGCCTGTTCAAAACAGTCCAAATGTCCATCCCTGCAACCACACATCCCTCCATGCAATAAAGCAAAATGTATGTGGGCAAAAGGGCAAATTAAATTTACAACTGCCTTGAAAGAATTTTAGAAGTTAGGGCTGCAGTATAAGAACTAGGACACCTGAACTCTACTCCTACCTTTACTGTGCGAGTTATCTGCCATGTTGTTAAAAGGAACATAATCAAGCTCCTGAATCCACACAGGTATTAATTACATCCAGTGTTTGTGGGAAGGCAATAAATGCAATCCCAAGACACCCCAGACTGTCACGGGGTGTATGTCTGTATCTTTGTCTCTACTGAAATTAACTACTTACCAAGAATCCAAACATACTGACACCTATCTGGTTTTATAAACCCCATTCTTTTGGACACCTGCAATTCAGCATCGATTACAGGGAACTGTCTAATATTTATGTCTTAACAGCAACAACAAAAAGGTAAACAGTTAAAAATACTGAAAACACTGGTATTTAAAAAAAATCCTAGGATCTCATAAAGACAATTTGTTGTGAACCAACATTTGTTACAATACACCATGTGAATTTTCAGCTTTCTAGTCTTCCTCAACAGGCTGTACCAAATGCAGATGTATCAGCAGACTGTTAAACATAATAGTCATGCTTTAAATTTAACAAAAGCTATAGAAAAGAGTCAAAATAATCTTTAATTAAGACTGACTGTTCTCTCTGACTTCCTAATCAAATTCTGTGATGGTGCTGTTCTTTTGTTTATGTTTTGGCTAGAGAAAACAAGTCCAGAAAAATAATCTACATAGGGTAAATTCTTTCCACCGAAAAAGAAGTTTTCTCACTGAACTACACAGATCAGCAATCACCATCACATCTTGTCTTAAGGCACTTACACTAAAACTATTTTAACATGCAGACCAATACGGTTATTAAAAAGCAAGAATGAGAGTAGCAGAAGTAAAGCATTTATCTGCTCTTTATAAATAATCAGTGTATCTACATTATATTCAGTTTTTGGAAACAATTAGGTGACACACTACATGTGCTTAAAAAAAGAAACCCTCGCAAAAATAAAGATTTTGTACTCACAGTAAATATTCGCCTGCCAGTCCGATCAAAAGTTACACAGTATACAGAAGATAAGTGTCCCAAAATTCGTTTGTGCATCTTCATGTGTTGATAGACTGCAGTTGGCACAAGGCGTTCAAGTCTGTATTTTCCGTTTAGTTTTCTTGAAAACAGGGTATCCACTACCAAATGGGTAAAGAAAAAAGAAGAGACAGTATTTATATTGTGTTCATAAACTAAATACTTGACCAGGATAGAAAGTTTATTTCAACACTGGACCACTTGCCACATGAACAGCTTACTATAGTAATTCTCTCATTTTACCCTAATTAGGGAAAAATACATACAAAAGCAGCCTATGATATAGACATGAAAAAAAGTACCGAACTTCAAGGCAGAGTATAGAGATGTAGTACAATTTTCAAGTGCGCAAAATACTTGCTCCTCACTTTATCCCTAGTGTGAAAAATAGGGGAGGAGAGAGGCAGCTTCCATGAAGCAGTGACCTCCCTCAAATGTAACAACCATAAAAGCTTCCACATAGCTGTTAACTGAAGGTCAGCACACATTCAAATCTTCTCCAAGGCAACCTGCTTCTTGAGGTCTACTCAATCACACAATTATCCACCACTTGAAAAACAATCAGTTCGGGGTTTTTTAGGAATCCTGCTACTTACTATAGCTAAACAAACAAACAAACACACACAAAACTCAACACCCAAAAAAACCCTTGACATATGAATGTACCAAATCTTAAGAGAAATTTATGATTTTGTTTACCAAAACCTTGTTCAAAGAGCTTGGGATTTTTTTCAAGTTTAAAAGTTAACAAGGTCCAGAAGCAAGAATTCACTTTAACAATATGGAAATCTTCTATCAAGAACTTCAGTGAAGAAAATAAAGCTCAGCGTAATTAATTTTAAACTGCTACTCATGCAACGATAAACCAACAAGCCTACTTCTATACAAGGATACCTAGACACTAGTTGCACTCTTTTATCATCATTAGACCAAAGAATGGCAATGATGATATGTTATGTTCTACAGAACTATAACAAGCCAGTTAATAACATTCCAACACAGAATGGTGTTGAAAGTTTGGAAGCAAGGGTGGAAGGCATCACAGTGGGTCACCCTGTCCAACCTCCCTGCAGGGTCATGCCAGAGCACATTACACAGGATTGCATCCAGACAGTTCTTGAGTATCTCCAGTGAGGGAGACTCCACAACCTCTCCGGGCAATCTGTTCCAGTGCGTGGTCGCCCCAAGAGTAAAGGAGTTCTTCCTCATCTTTAGGTGGAAGTTCCTGTGCATCAGTTTCTGCCCATTGGCTCTTGTCCTATTGCCTGGCATCACCAAGAGCCTGGATCCGTCCTCCTGACACTCTCCCTTCAGATACTTATATATACTGACAAGGTCCCCTCTCAGTTGCCTCTTCTCAAGGATGAACAGGTCCAACTCGCTCAGCCTTTCCTCATAAGAGAGATGCTCCTCTCCCTTAATCATCTTCATAGCCCTCTGCTGGACATGTTCCAGGAGCTCCACATCTCTCTTGTCCTGAGGAGCCCAGAACTGGACACAGCACTGAAGATGAGACCTCACCAGGGCTGAGTAAGGGGGGCAGGATCCCTCAACCTGATCACAATGCTTTTCCTAATGCACTCAAGGATACCACTGGCCTTCTTGGCCGCAAGGGCACAGTGCTGACTCACAGACAACTTGTTCCCCAGTATCAACTGTAAAACAGCTACAAGCCTCTTGCATCGCTTCAGTTTGGTCCAGACCAACATAACACATGGTTCATGCACCAGCACAGGTCAAACTACATTAAACATGCACATTTTTATAGCTGGATTGTAGTGACTCTATAAGAATCAAAAGCTTCTTGTGGTATGGCGAGATGCCAACCCCGTTAGCCTCAGGCCATAAGAACAGCCCTGAAACATTTCAGTTAACTGCCTGTGTCACCCAAGGATTCAAGGAAGCTTTCCTAGTTCAAGAAGCTTTGTGAAGGAGCAGAATCATTACCTGTAGAGCAAAGCACTTTTAGTCAATGAGACAACACTGTCTTAAGGCTCTACTATATCTTCACACTTCCCTCATTCTAGAAAAATGTATGATTGCATTTGCTTTATGACAGAGCTTTTCCTTGCCAACATTCTACTTCAGAACAGCAGGAAACGAAAATTAGTTCAGGCACAAGATAAATGTAGTTTTGGTACCTGACAAATCACCCTACAGTTAAAAAAAACAAAACAAAAAAAAAACCACCAACCAAACAAAAAACGAACAAACAAAAAAATCCCACCCCCCCAAAAAAAAAAATTCCCCAAAACAAACAAAATACAGCCCCCTTCCAAAAAAAAACCCCTCAAATACACACACATAAACAGAATGAGCTTTTTTTTCCCCCAGAGTACAGGTAAAAATTAAAAATAGCTGTGTCAAAAATTCCTGTAGTCAAACAATAACATTGATTTTTCTGGTGCAAGCCAGGATGAGAAAGGTTACCAACTGTTAATAATGCTTTTGTACAAATTACAGGTCTTGGTTGTACAACAATTTTTACACATTATCAAGCATCAACGTTTGTCAGGCCTTAGGTAGTCTCTAATCTGTTTAACTTGATCTTAACTGCATTTGGACAAAAAGTAAATTTAGCAGCCTTTATGACAGCAAGTCTAACATCTCTCTTGTTTCAGCTATATTAGCACTTTTCCGTCTTTGCTTGGCCTCACACAAATGAGTGTGTATGGGCTCGGTGTTAATCACAGGAAGAGAGACAAGGTATAAGCTGTTAAACAGTTGCAGTGTGAGACATAAACTATACATAAGGGAGGGAAGGAAGACGACACTTGGTCTTGAGAGGGGTTAGAGAATGCTAGTTGGGCCTTAGAGCAAGTCAACCAACAAAGTGAAGTGTTGGAGAGAAGAAGAAAGAAAAAAACAGAACAGAGATTGCCTGCTCCTTATTGGAAAGGCACTGTGAACCGGACACTGCGTTCAAAGACTGCCTATCCAGTGACTGGCTGACCAAGGAAATTAATATTTACTTCGTTTTACATGCCCATCTACTATTTACACACGAGACTCTGCTTTAAAAATAAATACATAAAATTGGAAAAAACCCACAAAAGCTGATGTTACTAAGTGGTTGTTGCACAGTGTGATAAACCATCACTTACTTCCAAATGATATAGTTTCAAAATCAGGATTATTCATATTTAATAATGAAGCTAACTGATCAGCAAAGGTCAATGTCTGAGAGATCTGCAAATTTGTGGACATTTTGAACATGTAAAGAAAAAAATAATAAAATATGTGGCAAAACTAGGATGCTAGCAATTTCTCAACAACTGGTTCCAAATAAAATGTAGTGGTTTCTAGCTTTCAGTAACTGGGCCCATCTTCACATAACATGACCAGCCTCACAGACTGAAACTGTCTGCTATCACCGAAGCACTGAATGGCTGAGGTGGGAAGGAGCCTCTAGAGATCATCTACTCCAAGCCTCCTGCTCAAGCAGGGTCAGCTAGGGCAGGTTGCTCTGTGCTGTGTCCAGTCCAGTTTTGAGTACCTCCAAGGACCGACACTTCACAATCTCAGTGCCAGAGTTTTGATCACTCCCAAAACCTGTTTTGTGTTTAAACTGAAGTTCCTCTATTTCAGCTTTGATTCATGACCTCTGTCCTGTCAGGATGCACCAATGAGCAGGGTCTGGCTCCATCTTCATCACATATTCCCATTCAAGTATTTATAACCATTGATAATACCACTACCACCCCGCCGCACCATGCTTTCTCTTCTCAAGGCTAAATACCAGGTCTCGTGGCTTCTTTCTGTATGACAGATACTTCAATCCCCCTTCATCATCTTCCAGGTCCTTTGCTAGAGTAGTTACAGTCTGTCCATGTCTGCCTTTTCCTGAGGAGCTGGACCCAGCACTCCAGGTGCGATCTTATCGACACTGAGTAGAGGGGAAGGAGGAACACCCTCAACCTAATGACAATGCACTGCCTCCAGCAGCCCACGATGCTGTCTAGGTTTTGTGTGCAAGGGCACATTGTCTGGTGTGTTCAACACCAGGACAGCCAGACAGTTCTCTACAAAGCTGCTTTCCAGCCAGTCAATTCCCAGTATCCACTGGTACATGAGGTCATTCCTCTACAGGAGCAGGATAAAGTTTCTTTTTGTGACACTTCATTAGATTCATGTTGACCCATTTCTCCACCCAGTCAAGGTCCTCCTCAATCGGTCACTCCTAATTTTGCATTGTTAACCAAACTTAGTGTTTCACTCCCAATTTATTAATGAAGTTGTTGAACAATGCTGGCTCTAGTACCACCCTCTGGAGTACACCACTAGTGACTGCCTCTAATACCAGTCACTGGAATTCATCCTGTTGATCACACCCCTTTGATCCCAGCACTTCTGCCTGTATCTTTTTAGTTTGTCAGGCAGAATGTTACGGGAATCGGTTCAGAAAGCCTTGTTGAAGTCAGTATAAATAATGTTCATTATCGTCCCCTCAACCTCCAAGCCACTGATCTCATTTAGAAGGCTATTGGGCTAGTCAAGCATGACTTCTACACTGATCAATGCCAACAACTCTTAACCATGTACTGTTTAGGGGCTTTATTTGTATGCTGGCTTCCAGAAATATTTGCTTCATCATCTGCCCAAGGACTGAGATGAGGAGGACCTCCCTTTAGTTCCACAGATTCCTTTTTGCTCTACTTCAGGTCCCCTGCCCCATTCTGCAGCAGAACGTACTGCTCTTCCTGCTGACAGACTTGTAAAAACCCTTCTTGTGTTCCTTCATATCCTTCATCAGATTTAATGCCAGAACTCCAACTTCAGTTACTGCAGAAACAGAATGCCTGCAGTTGGAAGGGACCTCTGAAAACCATCCTTTGAAAGAAGGACCAAATAAAAATTGCTCAGGCTCTTTTCCTAGAGTTTAAAAATAAAATAAAAAAATAAGTGGGGTAAAGAAACATGACAGTCTTGACTCAAAGGCTCTAACTTTAAGCTCTGAAGCTAAGTTTAAATTTCTGTTTTTCATAAGGGCAATTCAGGAACCTAAACTGAATGAAGAGTTTGGGTCTTAAAACTTGATAAAATGCAACTTGGTTTTAAAATCTTGCCTCTACTGTCATAATTTACTGCTGCCAACAATCTTAATCTGAAAACGACACATCTCGGAGTCAAAAGCACCTTATTTGTTTGGCTGCACTCAGAACAATGTAAAACTCAAACAAAGCTAATGAAAGTTGAAGTGGTGGGAGTTTTCAGCAGAACTTACAAAAGAGTGTAGATTTTCTCCCACTCAAAAGGCATGCAACAGACACCAACTGAATGCCTTCAAAGTTTCAGAATGACTCTTAATTCACTCCCCACCCAAAATAGAACAAGCAGCTGAAAGCAAGACAGCAATTTTTTAAAAGAAAGATAAATCTGGGGGTCTGACAGATATGGCAGCATTACCCATGCCTACTTTTTTCCCTGGGCTTTCTTATTTTAATTTTATCAAAGTGACCGGTTCTATCACCTTATTTACATGGTCTTATCCTTGAATGTGAAATATACATTAAAGATGGAGGATAGTAATCTGCCTTATTCACTAATCAGTGATAAACCCAACTTAATTTTTTACCAAGTATAAGTTACATTTTTAAAAAGCATTAAAAATCTTTCATTTTCTTCCTTTCTCAAGTCACATTTAACTAACAAGTTCTACTCTGAAGACCAGAATCCACCTTTGTTCCCCTTCCATTCATACAAAAATAGAACAAGATTCAGAAGAATCCTAGAAGGACACTCAAAAAATACACCTATTGAATCAAGTTTCATTAACTTAAGAGGCTAGACAGTCCTCTAATGAATACCAAGGGATTCAGAGCTGTTAAAAATAATACTAGAGACAACTCCTTTCACTCTCCAAGCCAGTAAGACTGAACATATCACACATTCAGCTTTGGGTTGTTGAGAGGGTTTTTTCATCCCCTTCTTCAAAGATCCCCAAGACCAAAATAAGACAGCTTGAATTGACTTCTACCTTCCTACAGTTTCTCTGTTCAGCTTCTGAACTCTTTGCAGCACTCAGTTTCTTGGCGTATAGATGACCACCAACCAAGTAATGTGATTAAGCTAGCAATTTGATCAAGCCAGAACTTGGCTCTGGGCATATCATGAAGGTAGGTAAAAGCATATGAACTCCTAAATAAAGTCCTTCTGAAAATACAAAAATTCTACATACATTCAAACTTTGTATAATATTAATCTGCTTCATGAAAGTAAATGCCAACACTTACTAATTCAGAGTGGTAAAACGTGAGATATTTCAAAATGCTGAAGGCAAAAACAAACTAAAGCAAAACAATCTCAAGCGTTTCCAAACTTCTCTGACTTCAGTGGAATCCAACTTGCTTTTACTATATATTTATTCCACTGTTACTTTACTCGAAGTTCCGTAAGACTTCTGCAGCTCATTTTTTCTTGCATGATAACAAGTCATCTGCTTTAGTATAATTCACTTTAGACTTGGAAAAACACCTATAACAACATTTACACAGATCTTTTAACATAAAGGTAGTCTTCTTCATTTTTTTTTATCACAGGTAACAGAATAATAGTTACACAAAGTACCCTTAGTACTCTTAAGCTTAAAGTACTTACTATATTTCTAAAAATAGACATCTACACTGCTTTCAGAACCTTGCATTCTCTACACAGCCAAAGAAGCAGCATCACTTACTAAAGAAACTGAAAAAACTGTGAGATGCCTCAAAACTTTTCCTGAGGTGGATTACCCTGCAAAACCATGAAATACTGTTTTTGAAAGGCAGATATTTTCACTGGTCAAGAAAAATACTCTTCACTGTCTGTGGCAAAAAGCCAGTCTCACCCAGGTCCTCACATCTGAAGACTGAGTTCTGAGCTGAAAGCTCTCAAAAGGTTTATTATGCTTAGGTTATTTCCTTTTGCAGGAGTTCCCCAAAATTATTGCAAAAGAGCTCTTTTTCTACATCCAAGAAGACATTTAACAAAAACTAAGTATTTCTGTATATTCACTGCAATGCGCATTAAGTTTTCCTGCACAACACAGAAGAATTTCAGTGTCTTTTCTATTCCTCCAACATTAGTAGGTTATCCATCTGAAATATATACAGCCTGGAGAATAAGAGGTTCCAATTATTCTTTTTCTTTCTGTTGAGCAAGTACATAGAATATAGCCTTCTCACTGTACTTCCCACACTGTGGGAACACTGCAAGTTATTTAAGGAAACAGAAAAAAAATTTCTAATTCAATTTATAAAAAAGTACCATTCCAGTTCATGATTCCATTGAGAGATCAGAGTAGAATAGGATAAATCAAACCCAAATGCTTTACAACACAGCTCTGAACCAAATACCAAAAAAATCCAAATACACTTCACAGTTGAAAACATTGAGTTACCAGCACTTATCTCAATGCTTGGAAAAGGAAATTACTGGTCATGAAAAAAGTGGTATGTTGAAATAACTGTAATTTTGCAAATATTCAGTGCTCTGCAAAGGATTCAATAAAAATAATACTTATTTTAAAAGCCTGACTTGTTCTCTCTAAAAAGAGTCTAAAAGTTATTTTTCTTAACATTTAATTTCACTACCACAGCTACTCTACAAATTTTTTGGAACTCCAGCTACCACAGATCTCATACACTGGTCTTTTTCCCTTTAAAAAGTACACACCAGCTGCTGCACACTGCAAGCTACAGTAAAATGCAAAACGGTCCTCATCCATTCTGATACCTCCAATATATTTTAAAATGTATTTGTGAGTAAAGGAAAAGCTAAACAACCACTAAAGGAATCTTAGCTATTACAAACCTCAGTCCTACAGTCTCCTTGCAGAAATAGCTGCTATTCCAGCCCAAGATTTTTCAAGTTTACAATCACCAAGCCATTGCACAATCACTCAAGAGGGGAATTATTCAATTCAGCAACAAGCATTTTCTCCCACACATCTAGAGCACAATGCAGGAAAAGCTCTCTACACAAATACCAAAATAGCAGCTCTAAACAAAACCAGATTAATGTAGCACCTGCATCCACTCAGAGTTTAAGGGAACCACTTCTGACCAATATATGTAACCAGGTGAGGAGGTTCTGAAAACGCAGCTCTAAAAACAAAACAAAATCATATTCCCTCTTTATATTCCAAGCATCTACAGAAATATCCTGGAAAGCATGCAACTTGTGCTTTAAAATGGAAATGCTACTAGTACACTAAACTGCCATCTGACCGAGGCAAAACAGGCTGTGCTCAGACTAAGAGCCTAGCTGTAGCATGGTTCTGCTTCAGCTGTTAGGAGAAAACTGTAATTCTCTGGATAAAGTGTAATGGTGTGTATTTTGAGATTTCATTCTGAGTTTCTTCAACATTAGAAAAAATATAAGTAGCCCAAATTAAGCTCTCTCAATTATATATTTTATATATGCTTTTATATCTAGCCAAATTCTTTAAAAATTTATAGCCTCCAAAAGGAGCTTAGAGACTGAAAAATTGTAGTGGCAAGTTACCAAACTAAAAATGTCTCTGTTCCTAATAGCACCTGCCTATATATTTATACATTGTTACTGTACAGTGTGTGTATATACACACATTGTATACATTGCTATGTTGTTACAGAGTTATATAAGTTCCCCAATGTATCTGCAGTCTTTTCTTTTTTGCCAAGACAGAAACCTTGGTCTTTGCAGCAGCTGCACCTGACCCAGAGACAATCAATTGGATATTCTCTGTCCACTTTCATCTACCACTGCACATGTATTTGCAACTATGGCTTTAGTAAAAAACACTCCTGTTTTGGTGTAATCCACACTGACAATTCGGTTTTAATCATTCCCCCTTCCCTGGACATCAATAGAGAAAGATGAAAAGACACAAGTGATGTTGCACACTGATGTTGCACACTTTTCTATCCATCAAAAAAAAGATATGGAGTGCTCTTTAATCTTCTAAAATATTACACATCTTAATCCTTCTAGCAACTAAACAAATGTGTATCTCTGTTGTTAAAAGGTTAAAAGCTAATAAACATGAGAGCTTAAAAATAATAACTGTAATACCTCTGACCTCCAGCTTTCAGTTTTTCAACAGTACAGACAGCACGTGCACGCTTCACAATACAGCAAAGCAAAGCAAACTACAGCACAGCTACAAAACTACTGAATGGACCGGAGAGTAATTTCTACAAGACCCAAAGGAAACCATTACCACTCTACATGACTTTCTTTCCCTAACAATGGGTGTAGGCCTTGCTGTCCTATAGTACTAATTATTTATCTAGTGGCAGTTTTATTACATGTTTAAGAAGGATAGTTTTATTTTTATGTATTCACTGTTTAACTGTATTTTATTCAATTTTATACTTCAAAGACAAAATTATCTTCAGAGCAGAACAGTATATGAATTTACAATAAATATGGCAACACAGCCTCTTCATAAAAACACTAAAAGTAAGATACATGACACAAATAAGGACAAATATAAACAAAATTACTACTTAGCTCTCATCATCACAATAAACAATCACAATGGGAATTAGATATTACAGTGGCAATGCCAGAATAAAATTGACTTACCTATACTAGGTGGACTGCCATAATTTACAGGGGACTCCGGAGGCCTTCCACAATGCAGCGCAGCAAGAGCAGACCCCTTCCATACAACATGTTTGCAACCTGTTTTTAAAAAAATCAGACAAAAAAAATAAGGAGGCAAATGGGTTTTTTCATGCAAAACCACAGGAAAGGCATGAAATACCAAGGACTCTCAAAATTCTCATAAAATTTTCATACTTTTGTTTGTACGAAGCAAAGACTGTCTGCCAGCTCCTAATAGCGTCTGCACTCCAGGGACACTTTGTGGAATTTCTTGCTCTAGAAGCGGTCCAAGTCGATGGCATATTTGAAGCAAGTGATCAGGTGCCAAGTGTCTGTAATATTTCACCTATTACACCAAAGAGCAAACACAACATTTGATAAATAACACCATATTTTTTTAATGCATTACTGGTTTTTTTCCCAAAATTTGTAAGAAAATCACAGGATATTAGGGATAAAAGCAAATAATGACCTTTAAGTACAATAATTCATTCCAGCTGGTCCTAATTAATTCTTCTATTCAGCACATGTCACTTTGTACAGAGAATTGTTGGTATTTACTACTTTCTGACTTTAAGGCACAGTTGGTGATACTAATAAGCTTCCTTATAATGACAGTAAAAAAATTGTAAAGTGTCTACTCAATATTATATTTAAGTAGTGATCTGGTCAATTTAAATTACTGTAAGATAAAGATGAGATAAAGATTGCAAAGACAGCAACATTTACAAAATTCTTGCAAGATTCGCAAATACCAAATAAGTAACATAGCTTTGTAGAAGAAAACACAAAAACATTCTGCCTCAATTCACCCAAGTTACATACCTTGTTGAAGCTCCACAACTGTATTTAATTCATTATTTTAAATCCAAAGCTTTTAAACAAAAATGCTGGCTTAAGTAATTCAACTTCAATATTGTATATATGGTCCTGTTATATTTACAAACATTACGAACTTCTGTAACAGTTCATAATTTTAAACTGCAGAGTACCAAAACAAAGTCCCATTATCGGCAACAGAACTTTCTCTCACAACCTGATTATAACCAGTTCAACCAGTTCAGTATTAATGATCGCCCAGGTAGACCCAGCCCATTCTTTCAAACTACTAGAATTTTAAATCAGAAAACTGCCTTGTATAACAAAGAAAAAAAAGCTTTGAAATTTATGTGACAATAAAATCTCACTAACAAAGCTTTTGGTTAAAAAATAGCGTTTTTAAAATGCATAAGCTATTGTCAGCTCAGTCTACAACAAAAAAAAAAATAATAAATTCAGAGGAAGAATACATTCAGTTTCCTTCAGTTCTTGTACAGAATTTGGCATGTAGTAGTTTTGTCCTTCACAGTCTGAAGTATGTCTTCACAGTTTTACTTCACAGATGAGGTAAAAAAAGAAATACTGCAGTAAAAGCTTATGATGTTTTGTTATTTTGCAACTATAAGACGTTGTGACTGACATTTAGGCGGAATAATGCTTCTATATTACACCCAATTAATAGGTATATACCACATTCTTCATTAAACGTGCTCCTATCTTGCTGACACACCGTTAACAGCCTCGTGTATCCTAGCAGTTTGTTAACATAAAGACTGATGTCTGAAACTGAGACTCTGGAAAAGCCTTGCTTACACCAGTAATTTCCAACACCATCACCACCACAGCCTTCTGGTGAAGGAGGGAAAGTTTTCTCTCTCCTGTCGTGGTTTAACCCTGCTGGCAGCTCAGCTCCACACAGCCATTTTCCCATTCCCACCACAGTGGAACAGGGGGGAAAAATCAGATGGGTAAAAGAGCAAAAACTTGTGCTTTGAGATGAAAACAGTTTAATAGGTAAAGTAAAAGTTGCACAGTAAGCAAAGTAAAATAGGAAACTCGTTCACTACTTCCCTTCAGTGAGCAAATGTTTAGCTGCTACCTGGAAAACAGGGATTTCCTTCTGTGAATTATGTTACGTTTGTAGAAGGCCTTGCAAGCTGTCTAAATTTGACTGCCTAAAAGTTAAATGACTTAGAAAAATGCATAAAAGTTCAATTAAAAAAAAAAAAGGTGTGTTTTTTTAAAAACATTAAAAATTATATTTTACTTCAATAAAGTTGCAACTGGTCATAAAGATCAGTTAATTTAAAATTGCTAAATTCAAAGTCATCAGACAGGAACAATGTTAGAGAAGTGGCAAAAATAATCCAGAATTCAGAACTTGCATATTACTGGTAAGAAAAAAGAATCAGAATAGCAAATCAGACATGTTTTTTTCTGCTTAAAGGAGGAATCACAGCCAAAATACATGCCTGAGAGCTCTAAAATACCCAAATAGTTATAAGAAGTGATGAAGCTATGTAGTTTTCGCCAACAAAAGCCCCGACACATCTCCTCAGCTTTTGTACTCCTCTGCTCCTGTCAAAAGGAATACTGCTCTTTCTACAATTCCATCCAAAACCAGAATTTACAGCTGCAGAATCTGAACTCGTCTCTCAAACATTAACAATTACGGATTGTTTTGGTTTAATCACGAATAATGCAACTAAATATGCAATACAGTTGCCATTTTATCCTGCTGAAGACCCTAGTTTTACACATCCTCACAAATGTACAAAATCTAAAGTAAATGAAGCAAACAGCTTTGACACATTCCAAAACTACAGCAAGCTGACATCTTGAGTCATACTTCTCATGACTTGTCATAAGCCATGTGTTCACTTTTTATTTTAGCAGAAATTGGGTAGGTTCAATTCCTCTTGCAGTTTTTAAAGCAAATGTTTTGAAAAGAGGGGTCTATTTGTATTATTCTTGTTCATCTGTATTAAAGATCTTAATATATACCTTACACCCACACTACAGTATCTTCTCATTTAAGTCCATTTATGTGAAAGAAGCTATTTATGTCAAGTTACACAGTAGTTTTGTAATGCTTCTCCACAGTATTTGTCTGAATAATCATATTTCACTGCTAAGCAGCATTCACAACCAGCTCATTAACAAACTGATTCAACAATACTAAGTGAGCTGTACACTTTACCAAAAAAAAAAATGGCACTGCCCATTTAAACACTTGTCAGTTCCAGAGAGTTTATAGAGCTATTTCATGAACTGTTCCTATATAAGGCTAAAGTACACACAAAAAACTCAAATAAAAAAATAGGTTTCACTCATACAATAGTTTCATTTGAAAGGAACCTACAACCATCATCTAGTCCAACTGCCTGACTGCTTCAGGGCTGACCACAAGTTAAAGCACAGTATTAAGGGCATTATCCAACTGTCTCAAACACTGACAGGTTTGGGGCTGCAACTGCCTCTAGGAAGCCTTTTCCAGTACTAATTTGAATTTGTGACTATTAGCTTTACAGTGGAAGTCACAAACCAAAAAAGTCTGTAACAGAAATTCACCTTAGTCCCGACTACTCCCTTTTGAAAACTAAAGAAAAAGAGAATTGCAGAAAAGATAACCACAATGTGGTAGGAACAACTCAAGATGGGATAAGGTAAGTTTGTTTATTTACTATATTAAATGACAAAGGGTGGCTTGAAAACTACATTTATTCACACTGTTCTGCAGTACAGACTACCAGGAGACAATTCTTGCATTAACAAACTCTAAAAAGGAGCTAGAACCAACACAGATATACTTGTAACCCGTGTCTCCTCCTAAAAAAAGTAATAATTAAAAATGAACAACCAAAAAAAACCCAACAGCACTTACAGAGTACTTTCAAGACATACCAAAAAAAAGAGGTTAATAAATTTTTGCTTTAATTGTTAATTTACAAGCTTTGTCAGAAACAAAGAAGCTCAAGACAACTCAGTAGAATGACAGTAATTTGTTTTGATATCATTCTCTGATTCCAAGACAAGAAAGTAAAGCAAAAGGAAAAAAGTAACAGATGTACAAGTATTTAAAATTCATACAGCCTTAAATGAAAGTGAAAACTGGACTCTACAAACAGGAATTTCAAAATTTTATGCCAAAACTGTGATGTCAAACTGCATATAAAAAGCACAGGGTTTTTTTCTCTCTGCCAGTCCCACCTAGCTGAAATTCTAACTGTTTTCCTTCCTCTCCCTATTAGGCTTTCTGCAATGTCTCATTCTGCTGTTCTTCCAAAAGAATTGCACAGAAGACATATTTTTAAGGTAAAATAATAAACTCTCTTTTTGTTCTCACAGTCTTTTCACATAAGAGCATTTCTTAAACATTACTGTAATAAAAACTACAATGCTGTTAGCAAGTACAAATTTTTCAGCTCTTAGGCACAATTAATATTTCCTAGAAAATAAAAAGCAGGCAGCATTGCCCTCAACCTCACCCTTTACCTACTACTCCCAACTTCACTTATTATAAACAAGCAGCATGGGAATACACAAAACGCAGCTTCACAGCTATTTGGACTAACATTCAAATTTTTATTACCTTTGAAACAGACCTAAGTGCTTGTATTTTCATTCTGCATGACTCTGCAGAATAATTCAGCATCAGAATCACAACGAATGCATCAAAAGAATGATGATTTGACTCCTCAGTTAGATTTGCAATACATAATGCAGTTATTTACTATCAGTGTTTTAGCCATCAGGCAAAATATGATCTTATTCTAGTGCTCCAAATACTCTGCATAGTGAAACGTTCTCTGAAGAATTGTTTGTTCCCCCCACCACCGTGCCAACAGTTAACATGCTTAACTACAAGGTTGACTGCAAGTATCTTTCAGAAAAACACATTTGCACACGAGGACATATTAAAAGAAAAAAACAATCCAAGTCAGTCAGCTACCTATATTTCAAGATGTAAGAGCTCACTCTTACTAACACCAGCAGTTATCCCAGCTTTAACTAGTCTGCTATATAACATACTGCCCGAAACAAGCTCCAAATTGAATTACAGTAATTGCTGTACTATATCAGACCATCAGTCTAACAGAGTACCGTGTACCACCAGCCACTGCCTTATCACTTCAAAATTAGGAATTGCAATGAAACACAAGTACTGTTCTTTGAAGATTTTTTTTTGGGGGCGGGGCGGGGGGGAGTGGAGAGCAGGGGAAACAGGGCAGGGGCAACAAAGGACAGGAAGGGGAGAATTGGAGAATTAACCATTTTCCCCAAAACATATTTATTTCTCATGCACTTCTAATTATGCTTGGGCTAAAATTTTAGAGATATTTAGCCACTACGTCCTATCAGAATCCCTACCATTTTACTGTGCGATTACTTTTTCTCCAATTAAATAGATCTATATGAAACAAGCAAACCCAAGAATAAACAGACTGCTGTAAGCTTACCGCATAAAAAGATACGAACAGAAGCAGCATTTTCAGCCTAATGGACTAAGACATTCAACTATACCTGTTACTGTTACATTACCTGTACCTATTTGCCTTTCTTAAACTCACTGTTTTGCAGGTTTTGTTGGTCTGTGTTTCTTTTTTAATACTGTACACCTTAGAAACTTGATATTCCCCTTTAGTCCATCTCTCATCAGCATCTCTTTGTTTCAGTTTGAAAGTACTAGCATTAAACAGTTGACTTAGTCAAACCTCTTGATCATCTGGGGAACAAACGTGTAGTACTTACCATAACAAACAAGAGTTCCCCTTCAACAAAATATAATAACAGTAACAGAAAAGTTTTAACATAACCTAAATTCTTGATTATGGGAACAGTTTGAAGAACAGAAATGCTTGTCTTTTAGAACTATGAGGAAATCATTTAAGTTGATATACGTCCAACAAAAGCACTGATAATGAGCCCAAAAATCTGGCTGGGGAATCACAATCATTTTGCAGGTTTTCTTAATCACAGTGCCAAGCCTTTCAGAACACCTTCCAAAATACCATATAAACTTTCCCCAAAATAGTGTTAATAAAAACTAGGTGATGATGCAGCTCTCTGATACAACACAAGCTTTAACTTTGCTCCCTATTTCTTTGAATACCTTTACAGCACGAGATTTCCTGAAGAAACAAACCACTTATTATCTGGTTACTTATTAGGAAATAGAATTTCTAAACCATAACCACAGTGTTGCCTAGAAGACTTGGGTATTATATGAACAAAGAAACACAGTACCAATGTACTTAGTGTCCTAGTCCCACAGATACTCTTTGTAACTTCATTAGGTTTATACAACGTGAAAGGAGTAAAGCAGAACGGCCTGAAAATAACATTTTATAATTTTCACTTGAAATCGCATTTAATAATTGTGGGCAGGGGAAGAGAAAGGAACAAACATCAGCAAAATAGCCACCAAAAGTTCCTGAGAACAAGGCATACTGCCCTCTAAACCCATTGTACCATCCTCCTATTTGATGTGAAGTCCCTGCCTTCTCCCTCCTCAACCACCACCAATGTGAATAAAATTCTAATCCAACAGAGAAAATGACACCTATATAAACATTCTGGACAAGAAAATTCACACAACAGTTCTGATCATATATACCATAATGCTTGTACCACAGAAGACCTCAAAAAAAAACAAAAAAAAAACCACTAACAAAAACCCAGTCGCTCCCTGTGGTAGTTCTAAATTGTCACAGTGAATCTTAAAAGTTGGCTTTATCCAACTGAAGTCTACTCTGATCCCAAAAGAAGCAACCCCAACACATTCTCCAAGCCCTGTACGCCCACTCCTATCATCTCCCTCATGGTGGTGGCAAGACCCATGTTACTCCACAAAAAGAGAACTGAACCATCTGAAAATTATGCTTGCGCTGTTCATTTTTCCAACAGTTCAGCTCCCTTTTCCAACTAACCACACATTTGGATGAGGACTCGTGCCTACACAAAGGATTCAGCAGAAATGCACAGCTTTCACCCACTGCATACAATTAGAATGGCAACACCCACAGGGAAACTGCAACATGAAAATAACAATTACCCTGGAGTAAAACTAGGTATCAAAGTTTGTTCATGTGTCAAACAAAGGCCCTACAAAAGGTGTTCTAAATCCTAAAAATGCAACACAACACTTAGACATCTTTATCCACAATCTATAACCAATTCACAATGCTGCCTTGGTCTACTAAAATGAACTGTTAACCTTAAAACTCCTCAAATTCTGTCCCATATAATGAGAAATCCTCAATCTTTAAAAGAAAAAAAAAATAAAAGAGTAACAGCTAGCTTACTATTAATAAGTTTTCATGACAAGTGCAAGAAAAAAGAAAACACAAAACATCTTGAGATCTGTTACTGAAGAGTCAGTCCCATCATCCTTGATACACCTGCATTGAAAGAGGCCTGCCAGAGACTCAATTCTCAAAGGGAATTAGGTTATAACACAAATAGAAATCTTAATTCTGGCAATACTAGAATGAGATTGACACTCTGAAATAAAAGCCTACACTATCAAAACCAGATCAAGTGATTTATACCACACAGTGCGACTGTAGGAAAATATAATATAGAAGTATTTAAATTCAAGAAAATTCACTTAAGAATACAAAATAAGCATAATAGCAATTCCAAATTCATGTATTTTCCTGTAGCATTACAAGGATGCATAGCATGGTATTGGCTTATATAAGAAAATGAAACATTCACTTTCACTGGCCAAAGAGAAAAATGAAAGTAATTTACAAGATGAAAATTGCATCAGATTTAACACAAATCAAGTTACAGAAACAAAACACCTAAGGCTGTGAATTCCAGTCTAGTAACAGACTGTTAACTCAACTAAGAATTCTTAAAGAAATGTCTTCAAAACGAGGCCAAGATCAGGAAGATCATCATTGCTTGAAAAGATATCCATATATATATTAAAGGAATGATTTATTATACATATATATATAATAAAAGGCATGACTTCACACACAACAATAGAGAAGCCTGGGATTAAATTCCATCCGTGTTACACAGAGCCCTTATTCCCTCCTAGAGTAACGTCTAACACTACATTTCCTGGTAATTTTATTTCTTAGTTTTTCTCCCTTCAGAATTCTCTAGGAAATTTAGTGAAAGCTCAAGGCATTCACATCTGAGAAGTGGTACCAAAACATGGCAAAACATGCTGTCTTCAGAAAGAAGAGTCAGCATCTTAAAGCTGGAAAAATTTTAAATGAAAACAAAAATTGAAAAAACAGAAAAACAGAATGTTAGCTCATTATCAGCCCCTACCTTAAAGCTAAAGATCCTTTGGTTTAAGAAAAAAAAGCTTTTGTTTAGTGAAACATTACACGTTGAAAAAACCCACTTTTTTTGTACAAAATGTAACTGTCATGCTGCAAATACACTTCTGGGACAGCTTTTACAGGCCTAAAATGTCAAGTAATACAAAGTTCACAAATTTTCAGCAGTTGAAGCAAGAGCAAATAGAAAGGACCGAGAGAAGCACCAAAAACAAAGTAACCAATTTCACATACACACACAACACACCCTTACATCTAGATAGAGACAAGGTGGAAAAGGGCATAGAAACGTTTATCAGGAAGTCTAAGAAAATGTTGTTACAAACAGAAGACTAGGAAAAGACAAATGACCTCATAGCATCACCTCTCCAAATGCAAGTATCCAGCATCGAGTCCAAGTTCTGAGGAAGTATATCTTATGTCATTTGATACCTGACTAAACTGGTATTTACCTGCATTCCACACAAAAAAAGCAGTTTTTGGGAAAGGGTCTGAATGAACTTATCTCTCACCAAGTGTTCTTTCTTCAACCTTTAAGATATTATGTCCTCACTATCTCCTTCTTCACATCCTTTTGTATTGTGATTATATAGAAGAAACCCAAATCCATGCTATGCTAAGACTACACCTCCAATTCTTTATGTTTTCTAGGATAAACGAGAAAGGGTCACTGTAAGTTTTACCTAGCAACGTCTGACCATCATTTGAAACGCGTAACATGGCCTCACAGTCTTACAAATAAAGAACTAAATAAGAATAGCAAAATATATCATGCACTTTGAAATTTCCAGTTGAATTTCTTGGTGATTTCAGGAAAATTCAGAAGTATTGATATGTATCCATATGCTTTCAACAAGTCAATCACTATCAATTCTTCCACACCACGTGCATGAAAATGCCTGTGCCAATCCATCTCTTGCTACAGAAAAAAATAAATGCTGTAAGTAAACCTGTTCCAACCACAATATATACCTATGAGTCATGCTGCAACATTTGCTATATAACTAAAATAATGTATATGCCAACGGTCTTTATCAGACGCATTACAGATGGAAACTGTTCTGCCTCCTTTTTATGTAAGCTCAAAAGTTCTCCACATGTCTATGTCTCACAAGTACTGGAGTTCAGAACTACAAGAGGCAACCAGCAAGCCCGAAGGGAAATCTCTCTCTGATGAACATCACAAGCAGGGCTCAGTCTTCCTCTTAAACTGTATTCAGAAATTCAGATACTAAATTATACAATAGTGCACCTGCTATAAAAGCAATGCTAGCAACTAGCTGCTAATAGTCACAATCCAGACACCTTAATTGCTGTTTTCTCAACTACGGCAGTTCACAACTCATTGGGGGGGGGGGGGGGGACACGCGGAGCCCCTTTTC